>PNEQ01073653.1:11690-59681 GCA_003012365.1 Medauroidea extradentata
AAAAAAAAAAAAAAAAAAAAAAAAAAAAAAAAAAAAAAAAAAAAAAAAAAAAAAAAAAAACTAAGCTGAAATTATATTTTTGTGACAAATTAAAAGTTATAGCGATATAACAATATATACGTTTTAATAATGTATGCATAATGTATAGGGAGTATATTTTTGCAAAGTATTTATTAATTAAGAATCGCACTTAGGTTTTTAAATATCAGCAACGTTTTGTATGTTTAAGCCATGACTCTAACCTAGACAAAATATTAAACCTTGAAATGTCCTATAGTTATCAAAAGTTGGACCCTAGCTCGATTCCAGATATGACCGCAACTGATTTTCGTATGTTCCCTAACGTGGCTGATGCTGCCGTTGGACGAATGTCTTAGGACATTCCTCCTTTTTCCCCGCGCTCGTGTTTCACTGCTGCTCCACCCATGTGTTCTCATGACGAGATTCATTCTTATCTCATGTCCGTTGTGGAGGCCGGCGACGCGTTTACCTGACATAGGCGGTTCGCTTTAAGGGAGCGGTTCTGTAAAGTTTTAAATTGTTAAAATTTTTTTTTATTTGTACGAGGTATGGTTTGTTTTGTAGGCGTATATTGTGACTAACGACACATTTTTAAACTTTCATAGTTTTTGTAGTATACAGTATTAACTTACCGGAAATTTAAAAAATTCACACTGAAAAACAGTACCATGGACTATGACACTAGATCTTTACGAACCGCATTGACTTTTTTTTTGTACTTTAAAAATAATGAGTTTGAAATAAAATATATCTAACTTTAAAAAAAAATATTTAAAAAATACAAAAACTAATCAATGTGGTGTTTATACATGTCATGGCATAGTCTGTGGCACTTTCTTCTGTGTGAATTTTTTTCATTTCGGTAAGTAAGTTGGTTTTCCTTTACTGCATACGACCATTTTTTTGCAAATTTTTACTTTAATATTGTAAATACAAAACTATGAACGTTAAAAAAATTTCGTTACAGCAAAAAATTAGGTACAATATATGCCCACAAAACAAACCATATCTCGTACAAATAAAAAAAATTTATAAAACGTTTAAAATTCTTAGTGAAACGCCCCTTTAATGTGAGCAATCCTGAAGCCTTGGTTACCTATTTCATGGTGGCCACAGACTTGGAAATTCTTGAAAACCTGGAATTACTCGGAAACTGTGTCTGTCTGGAAATATGAAGGAAATTTCAGGGTAATGTTTTTAGTCCATGTGTAAAATTTCAAGGAATTTTCGCACTTTGCTTATTTTGAACATCCGTAGTCATACGGTGGACAATAATGAAGATTTGATGGCATTTTGTATTTTTTTTTTTTTTTTTAATAATACACGTCTATGTGATTAGGCTTTACCTAATTATCAGGTTCATTGTCATTACCACAGATATTCTGTCAAGTTCTATGGTTGGACAACTCAAGAGTGTAAGAAAGGACTTGAAATTTGTACCATTATTGGGAAATACGTTGAAAAAATTCTCAATTATTTGTCTTCATGCATATGACAAATGAGGGGAATTTTTGGTTTTTTGTCAGGGAAATAGTTTTCTTGGTTGCAATGTGTGGTCGCCCTGTTTCTTTCCTTTCAGGCAGTTTGTATTTTCCTGCTCCTTTCTAATTTAAACTCCCTTAGCAATAACCTAAAAGTGTAAATTTTTGTGTTACCAAGTGTAAGGCCCGCAATAATAAATATTGCTTAATTATATTTTTTTACACAAGCCGGTCTTCAAAAGTCCATACTTTACGACGTACAGCATATGGTCGACTAGTAAACGACATTCGCAGCTGTATGTAGTGGAGTTTCTTACAGTGGAGCTCATTGTAGTCGTCCTAGTAGTTGCGTGCGGGCCGAGGAAGGGGACGCCAGATAGCTAAAGCACACACGCACACACGCAGTCGCGCGCGAAGAAAGAACGTGTTGGTGCAGGGATCAGCGCTATCTGTGTCACCGGAGCTGGTGGTTCGTCATAAACTCGGAGAACTTCTGAAATAAGCATTTCGAAACATTCACAGACCTTTACTGCATATACTTCTGCAAAGGACGATGTCAGTGTTGACACCTTTCGGCACTGCAAGTGCATTAGTAAATAATTCGTGCGGGACAGGGGGGGGGGGGAAATGGATAATCAACGGTGGTCATTGCGTGTATAGGACTGAGAAGCCTAGATTGCTGCTGCTAGATAATACGCGAAATACCTGTAGCTGTACCTTGTAGCTGCTAATGTAAGTTTCTAACGAAACTTACGACGATGCTCTTGATTTTGCGATAATTATATAAGCTTATAGGAGAACAGATAGCAAAACTCTGTTTGGTAGTTTGGGTTTAAATATTTTTTGCCGTGATATATATTTTTATTTGAAGAAAAAAAAAAAAACACATGCGGTTTCGACTGAAAAGTCAATTTACCAGAATTTCGTAAATTACGTAATTAGCTAAAGCCATAGTATTTACTGCCTTGAAAAATCAGTCAACATGGATAAGACAAATTTGAACAAAACTTCCAGACACATTTCGAAATTTACTCTTAAGTGTAAAAAATTAATATCGCTGAAAGAGTAAAGACAAGACATTTCGAAATTTACTCTTATTTAAGTGTAAAAAATTAATATCGCTGAAAGAGTAAAGACAAGAGAGCATGGCCAGTTGTATCTGCACGCTCCTTACCGTTAATGTTCAAAATTCTACCGAGAGATCGCGTCGAGTAATTAGTTCAGTTTTTATAAGGGCGCGGTCTAATGCAATTTTCATCACCAATTTTTTAAATTTTTATTTGTACCAGATATTTTATTTATCATTTTAGACACAAAATGTGACTAAATTTGGCTCTTATGAAATTTTTTTATCTCTCATAGTTTTCGCGTAATGGCTTGTTAGTCATATTTTGCATGTTTCCGTTTTAACGACTACACTAAAACCATCTGATACACCAAACTCAAAAAAATCACAGTGGATAAATACATTGCTGGCTACAATGCCATGCTCATAAAAATAAAGGATTTGAATTATTTGAATTTAAAAAAAAATGTTGAAACTGAAAATAAAAAATTTAAAAATTCAATATTTTTTAAAAATAAAAAATTATTGAACTTTAAAAATTTTATTTTCAGTTTCAGCAATTTTTTAAAATTCAAATAATTTTTATTTTTAAATTTCATGAGCATGTCATTGTAGCCTGCAATGTCTTTATCCACTGTGATTTTTTTGAGTTTGGTGTATCAGATGGTTTTAGTGTAGTCGTTAAAACGGAAACATGCAAAATATGACTAACAAGCTATTACGCGAAAACTATGAGAGATAAAAAAATTTCATAAGAGCCAAATTTAGTCACATTTTGTGTCTAAAATGAGAAAAAAATATCTGGTACAAATAAAAAATTTTAAAAATTTGATGATGATATACTACCTGCGCTTGGAATGCGTTGCAGCAAGTTGCGAGTGTTCATTTTTTGACGGAACTACTCAACGCGCTTCAAAATGGTTCGTCTACGAAAAGAACACACACGTCAGTGTATGACGCCATAAGCTCGAAGATTCGGTACGCGTGTTTTAAATATGATTTTCGGGCCTCCCAAAATGGCTAAAAACGGCTTTTTCAGACAGTCGTATCTGGGATTATAGAAACCAGATTCTAAAAACGCACAAATAGAAGCACGCGTTGGACTTTAAACTATACTTCCCACAAATAAAATTATATGGTCACCGCTTAAAATCCCATAGGAAAATGAATACTAGTACAGATCTACGCGACAGTTGAGTGGCTGGCACGTAGAGGTCAAACTACGTTACACACGTCGGCCGGCGGCGACCTTGCGCTTTATCGATTTTCTGCCTCACACACACAAACGCAGTCTATATAGGGAACCGCCTTAAAACGGAAACATGCAAAATATGACTTTAACAAGTCATTACGAGAAAACTATGAGAGATAAAAAATTTTTATAAGAGTCAAATTTAGTCACATTCTGGGTCTAAAATAATAAAAAAAAATATGTTGTACAAATAAAAAATGTAAAAAAAAATTGTGTGGAAAATTGCGGTAGACCGCGCTCTTATAGATTACTGATTGCCATTTGATGGCGATCAAGCTACGAGCGGTTCTACACAGGTTAGATTTGTCTCTCTCTCAGGCGCAGCTATTCCCTTGCTTTTGTGTTGTGTAACATACGTCGCCGTGCACCTGGATTCGGACGGATAAGTTTAGTCGGCGTGGGTGTGAATGAGTTATGGAACGGTGCTTTGTCGTGGTCCTTGGTTATTGCGCTTCAACTTACTGATGCTCGCATGTTTGACACACGTTTAACCCAACAAGCATTGCGAACATTTCTCTCGTATTCCTCTTCTAGTGTGTGTCGGTTCTCGTCACCTTTACTCACATAACAAAGATGCGTGGTTTCTTATAAGGCAATATTTATTTGTCTAAAAGTTAGAATTACTACAGGCGAGCAAGCATGTTTCTGCATAACATTGCCGAATTTTCTCCACTACACGTCGAATACTCGGATCAAAAAAATTAATAAATTAGGAAGTAAGACGCTCTAATTGAGTTGATTTGGGGATACATTTCTGCGATAGTGCATACTATGTATCATGTGGTGTATGCTGAAGTAGTGTTAGCTATGTATGTACAACCTTTTAATAAGTTGTTTGTTATATCCAGCATTTTAACTACTTCACGTCTGTTCGAGTAGGCCGAACAGGATATATGGGTTGGTCAAGAGAAAAAGGAGGCGCGACTTACTGTTTTAATTAACACGCCCGTCACACACATATGGCTTTGTTCTGTGACTAAAAACAGGAATCTTGCGTTCCGAGGGTAACAAATGCGTTGAAAGGTGTGATCGATCGAAATAAAAATCAATATAACGAAGATAATTAAGTTCAAAATGGTGTTAGAAGTCGACCTTTTGAGTATGTAAATTGAGAATCTACAAAAAACTGGAATCGGTCAAAAGAATTTAATAAGAAAGCAAGTATGTTGTAACACAGAAGACAAACGACACATTTTAAAATGAACAACTGCGAATATAAGACTAAATGCTAGATAATTGTGCGATTGATCACATTTCGGGAACTTTAACATGGTATTGTGTAGGCAAGCATATGTGTATGTGTATGCGCATATATACACACGCTCACACTTTTTGTTTACAATTTTCGACAAACAGGCCACTTACGTAATACTTTTACTTTTAAATATTCCCTTAAATTGCAGTTTTTTTGTTTTATTTATTACGTTAGCAAATCAATTAGTCTGTACTAAATTAGTTTTGTGAATATTTCTTCGAGATTTGCCCGCCGTGCTTTCAGTTTACGTCAGCGTTGTTTTGGTTATAATGTTTACATGTTTACATTTTTATTCGTGCAATTTTCCGTGCATTGTCTGCTAACATAATTGTCCTGCTCTCGAGCAGGTAAGCTTTGGTCGAGTAGACGGTCGAGTTAACTTGACAGAATTTTTAAACGCAAACAAACTTATAACCAGGTCACTTAATCGAACGATGCGAATTAAAGTTTTACCGTAAGTGGGTTAACAGAGGGAATTTTTACCCAACGCTTTTAAAAGTGCATTAATCATGCAGACAGCACGCGATAAAACAATCATAATGTTTTAAGTGATTGTTAAAAATGCACTCGAGAAACGCAGTATTGCGCAATACTGCGTTTATTTATTTATTTACCTTAGATGTATCACAAATTTCCTTATGCTACATAGGTCGTGGTAGGTAGTGTGTAGAAATCTTACCTGTTGACAGCCACACATATTTTATTTTATAGTTTGTATATCGATAGTAAATTTATTCAACTATGTAATTTTTTTCCAGAGTAAAGTTATTTTTCGTATCAATTTAAAATGAGTAGAAAATGTGTTACCCTATAGCAGTTTATATTGTGTTTTTATATCAAGATTACGGTTATAAATGTAAAACTGAGGGAGAATTTGTTAGTGTTCAGCAATTATTACTATATAAAATTATAAATTTTTACGATACAAATAAAATTCGGTACTAAAATATGACTCATTCCGTATTAAATCACCAGCGTCTGGTTGCTCACTATTTTGATAATTTAATAGAATTCTTTCTACCCGTAATTTCAGCAAAACTATTTTTAATTTCTATTAGACTACCGTAAGATTGAAGAGAGGTTTGTTTTTCAGCCTAACTACAGGCTGAAACAGGACCTTATAGTGTTCCAGGCGTAGTTATTACCCTAAAGTATTTGTCTTAAAATTTCGTGATAAATAAATAAACGCTGAAAACATAAATTGATTTATACGTTTTTTTCGAAGCCAACATGGATAAAATACTCAATGACAATCCTACATAATGGTATTTGCCAACTTTATGAGTAAATATTTATCCAGGATTACTAATACGTTACGCGTGATCTCTTGCGCCACAGTTAAATGCACGAGGTTCCGACGTCAGAGATTGTGCCTCAGAAGTTCGTAACAATGGAAACAATTTTGTTTAAAACGTAGGCTAAAACTATTGTCTAGGATTGCTATTGTTAAATTGTCGCAAATTGGCTTCAAGAAGCTTACAGTTATAGATTAATACTTTGAATTTTGTACCACGCCCTCTTAAGTTTCGAAGATCGCACGATAAAATTATTTTGTTTCCCAATGTTAACTATTGTTCGACACAGTGTACCGTCGTTTTGTATTATTTAACGATTATAATCCTGAAACACGGATGAAAGCAGGCGTCAGCGTATTATTTTTGTATATTAACTTGGCACGCAAAAAATAGTACGTATTACGCCATATTGCTCCTTGTACTTAGTAATACAGTTGCAATAATAATAATAATAATAATAATAATAATAATAATAATAATAATAATTTGTACATAATACCGTGTTTTTGTCCTATCACACTTGTTTAAAACGGGGTCACACATAACTTAATATTAGGCTTCTTTTACAATGACTGGGAAATAATAAGCATTTCTTCATTAGGATATTCATTTTGATGAACAAATAAATGTGTGTTGTACGGTAAACGGTTTGCGACGTTACGAGCTGTAACTATGCTCCCAACA
The DNA here is from genome assembly GCA_003012365.1 of Medauroidea extradentata. Classification (NCBI taxonomy): domain Eukaryota; kingdom Metazoa; phylum Arthropoda; class Insecta; order Phasmatodea; family Phasmatidae; genus Medauroidea; species Medauroidea extradentata. Next base: position 18,745 of record PNEQ01073653.1, read on the forward strand.
TTGATTGCAATGGTTCACAAATATCTGTTATTCCTAGCCAATATCCTTCATGTTGCAGTACTTCGAAGCCCTCAATGCTAGGAGTTTTTCCTCTGTACCCCCTTCATGTTAAATTGTGAATCACCAAAAGTTTTAGCTAGTTAATCTTAAAATAGTTTGTTAGTAATGGTTACCGCAAGTAATTGTTAATAACTCGTAGCGACCGGTATTCCATAGGTAACGAGTTACGTAATCACACTGCAGTCCAGTGTCGCATTTACTGTCTGTCATATAGTCATTTATGCTCATGCATCAAACACCTTATATATATGCAGCCTGCAGCAACTGAGGAATAGGTAAGGGTAAAGTTTTTTTTAGTCTTAAGGCCACGATCTTTAATTCCTACTGTTTTTGTTATAGTAATTTTTCAAAACTTAAACGAGAGCAGATATTAAAAAAAAAAAATTCTGGCAGTTTTGTTTGAAATGGTTTTACCGTTATAGCGAGTTTTCTTAATGCATGACGTTATACGGTTTCGGCTAAATAGTCAATGAACCAGAATTTCGTTAATTACGTAATTATCTAAAACCATAATATTTACTGCCTTGAAAAAATAAGCTAACATGGAGAATACGATTCTAAACAAAAGTGCCAGACAGATTTTTGATACCTACTCTCGTTTAGGCGTAAAAAAAAAAATCGCTGAAAAAGTAGAAACTAGATAGCATGGCCTTAATCGAACAACTTCTTATTACTATTATCTTTCCTTAAAGACTAGTAAATATCAGCGCTCTCTCATATTTATATGAAACTTGGAATATATGCTCTGAATCACGTAAATAGACAGATAAAGCGGTCGCAGACATTGTATAAAGGCTAGTGTGCGCTTCCCGCGTCCTTCAGTCTGAGGAAGGGCGTGGAAGGATGAGGTTACGTCGCTTGAGCTCTCTACCCACGTAAGAAAGGCGAGCGTAAGAAATTGTCACGTCGTAGAAGGGCATGTGCACTTGTTATTGCAAACTTACACCACAACGAGTCGATATTTCCCATTGCTATAAACTTGGTATCGTTGTAATAATTATTTGCCAATAGCAAAATATTCGAATGAAGTAAAACGATTTTCGTTTTTAGTGCACAGAAAATGTCACTGTTTTTTGACATTATAAGCATCATTTTCAGCAGTTTTTTGAAAAATACGAAGCTGTGTTCTTTCATTTTTCTAGAACTTTTGGCATGTAGCCCGTGACATCTAATCTTAGTGTAAATTATTTCATTTTAGTAAGTCTGAGAGTTCTCCTTAGTTGTATTCGCTCGTAGTCATGCATATTTTGACTTTGACATACCGTTATTTTATTACTACGCTTGCTAAACATTTTTCCATAAGAGGAAAATGCAGTCTCAAGTGACGTCTAGAAAACTGACTTAATTTCGTACTCAAATAAAATTATTAATTGCACACTTGAACGGCCTTAAGGTGTTTTGATTGGTTTAGCCTTCCATTCTCGAAATATGAGTGTACACTGTAATGTAAAATATAGTAACTGCCTTTGGCTTGTTTATTTTTCTGATGTTCTTTTGAAGATAGTAAATAATAACTTTTTTGATATCTTCAGGTAAATGTCAGAGAAACCATCGTCGAATGGATCACGTTTGCTTTCGGCTGGGATGCAAGTGTATTTCACAATGTATGTTTCATCAGTCCCCAAAGAACGACGGCGATTGTTACCACAGTTGTAAAGCTTGTGGTAGGCTTTATTAAAATTGAGTCCGCTATGCTGCATTCTTAAACCTGGTTAGTGCACACGGCTATCGATTTTGAAGAAGGTATACACCTTCTTGTTCAAGGCGACTTGCATCGTGTGACTGGAATATTTGTATGTAAAAAGCATGCATGCAAGTTCTTGTATTCTAACTAGAATCATTTAGAGGTGGTTCAAACTTTCATTCACATTCTTGTGCAAGTTTTTTTTTTTTTATTTAGCACATGTACGTACGTTTATTTACCCTGTTCTTGTTTAAGAGTATGAAGCAAACTGAAGCCTCGTATAGTCACAACTGTGTGTACGGTACGTTGATGAGGCTTGTATACAAGGAGATTTTTTTTTTTTTTGTTTGTTTAAGAAAGATAACCTTGTGTAGTGCTAGGCCTTATGGCTAGCGTGATTTGTATTGCTTGCTTTTAGGCGTAACTGAGCAAACCTTGAACTTGCAAGTATACTGTAACTGGTAACATGAAACGCAAAAGTGAAATTGATTGATGTCTTTGGCCTCGCATTAAATTGGCTGCTTTTTTTTTCCACTACACAGTTTTCAAAACTCTATTCGTGAATTTATTTACATTTTAGTTTAATTTTATTTGCATAAATAGTTTATCGGTTTGTTTTTAATGATAAGCTTTATAGGTAGAGACATGAACTTTTCGCGAAAAGAAATTTGCCTCACTTTGTGTCGGTGACTTGTGTGCACGTCTGCAGACTTGCTTCACGGTCAGAGATTGGATGTTTTGACATTCGTGTGTCGTAGGGTTTTTCACGCAAATCACAGACGTGTGGTGTTACAGTAACCTTATTGTGATTGGTACAGTCAAATGAGAAACGTCACAGTTCAAAGGCACGCTGCCAATATCTATGAAGCAGAACTGCAGACGTGCACATAAGGCACTGGAACAAAGTGGGGCAAAATTCTTTTCGCGAAAAGTTCATGTCTCTATTTATAGGGTAAACCGACCATATATCGTGATAAAGCACTTTGTGGTCTTCACAAAATTGGGAAGGCTCTGTACTCAGAGTTCACCAGGTTAACATCAGATAGCAGGCATGTGTAGTTTCGGCGATAAGTGACTAATGTATATAGATGATGGTTTATCGCGGGAAAACGTGACTGTTGCTGGATTTCAGTACACGCTCAGCTTACCAGAAGATTGCTGACTTTAGCCTGTACTTGGAGTTGTTAACCTATTTGACTGAGCCAGTAAGAATACCGATATTGTAATATCGGATACCTGTTATTGATCTGCAGGCAACTAAGATGTACATAGGCACGATTATATCGCGTATTCATCTGGTAGCAGCCTAGACTTCTCAGTCCTATACACGAATTGGGCATAGTCGATTGTTCATTGGCTTCTAACCGTGCATGCGGGTACCACGTGATTTCACCACGAGTTATTTTCTTATTTATTATTGGTTTGCAGTCGTCAAATGTGTATCAAAAGAACTGCTGTCCGATCACAGTCATAACCGTGAAGTATACGTTGTTGACGTTCAACCTGACCTAAAATCAATACGTGAAATAATCGTGCCTCTAACTATAGTGTTTTCAAAGGTATGTTCGCACAAAACATTTTAGCGATATGCCTCCATCTCTACACTGTAAAAAAAACTTCCCAACATGTTTAGAAAGTAATTAACCTAAACGCAGTGTGGACCATACTTCCGCCTTGTAAATATGCAAACTTTTACAGTTGTTACAATACAAGTCTGGTAACTTCAGTATACATTTGACTGTTTTATGAAAAGGTTTTAGGAGTGTTACCATGGATGTCTGGGAAACTATTCTACCATACCTACTTTCCTAGCGCTCCTATACGCACGTCTGGTAAATTTAAAAACTATTTTTTTAGAGTGTACTAATGTACACAGTAGAGTAGATGATTTATCGCGGGAAAAGTTGACTGTTTGCTAAACTTCAATGAAATGTATTAAATTCTCACTCTTATATTTCGTTGCTGACGATTCCCTATTTGACTGGACCAATGAGAACTCCTGTGCTCTACTACTGGACGTTTGAGATTCGTCTGTAAACAACTGGACCGTGCTACATAACCGCCAGCCAAGAATACGTGACGCAGGACGCTACACTGACTTGCAGAACACGCTGGCAGAAGTCATTCTCGCGATAAATTACCTCTATGTATCACATATAAGATCACAATCAAAATGTAACATATGTCTATTACTGAAGTTCGAAGCCTTACTATCACGAAGTTGGGTAGGCTTACCCTATTTGTGTGAGTGAGCGAACTTAACATCTAGAAATAGCGCTGGTGCAAGGGATGCGGGAGATTCCCGACAAAAACCTATCGACCAGCGGCATAGCCCGGCACGTTTTCCACTTGCGAAAATCCCGGGACCGTTCCCGTCGGGAATCAAACCTGGATCGCATTCTTGGGAGGCGAGTGTTCTAGCCAGTTATTAGTCGTGCCTGAGCATAATAGAAGGTTGGTAAAACTTGTACTCTTAATACACCTACCTGATTCTCTCTGGATGGGATTGAATAGCCTGTCTTATTTCATATCACCGGCAGTCTATTTTCGTCTATTGGAAGTAGGGGATGTATGGTCAAGAGTCTATTTTCATCGACTGGAGGCAGGGGATGATGGTCGAGACTTTACTAATGTTGCCGGTTCTGAGATAGAAAGCAGAGCTTGGAAGACGGGAAATTGTTGAATCAATCTAACAATAGAGTGCTGAAAATGATTTTTAGGAAGCGGAAAGAAATAAACTAACTTATTGAAATATTTTTTTTTAGTTTCGATATTTTATGTTTATAAATCAGTTACGTATATTTGTCAGTACGTGATTTTTGTATAGGCCTACAAAACGTTGGTAAATGTATATCTTTGCGACATACTTAACATTGGATTCAATAAATCACCTGTATGAGAGTTATATCACGCATTTTATGTCATACGTTTGATATTTACTTTTGACTTTTGTGTAACAGAACTTTTATAAGTACTTTTCAACGTTTGCTGTGGTGACCAAAATGATGGAATTTTCCAGATAATATCCAACCAAATACCTAGTTTTATTTAATATAAATTTTAGTAAGAGATTTGAAAGGTCGAACTGAAAAGGATTGTTTGGCTCTGACAGTGTCGAAAAGTTGCTTTTACAGGAAGCGTACGTATTGTTCTCTAATATAAATGCCTAGTTGTATTATTTATTTCAGCTGAAATTAGAATAGTTTTGCAGGTGCCTTCTGTGAAGAGACAAACATTATTTTTCGTTATAAATAATTGACTCGCAAAGATGTGGTCTTCCACGTAGGTTCATATATTTTTTTTTAAATACAGCTCGGGAAGCTAAGTAGTTTTATTTTCGAAATAAATTGCATCAGTTTCCCCTGCCCCTTCATTCCAGCGCTGCTCCATACAGCATGTGTACCCTCAGCAGCGCTGAAGACCTAGATGTTCAGTGCTGAACAAAAATTTATTAACTCAATCGCACTACTTCATTAACGTATGCATATCATTGCTAATAATGCACACCTGTTTTAAATGTTTCCACAAATAATTGGCTAACTAAGGGCTAAGTGTCTCGTCTCTTTGGCGTGTCACTGTCGGCCATTTAGCATAATGTAGTATTTGTAAGCATCTTCATTACTGTCTTACACAATTGCCCAACGGTAATAGTATCGTATCGTAACATTTTTTGCACATGTATTCAAACATTTTGGCCTAAATGTTTTCCTAACTGTTGCATTTCCCCTATAGTTACCAGCAATTTTTTTTTTTAGTTCATAAACAAGAGATCGGCTATGGACTAACATTACCACAAATTACCATGCAAGACTTCTACCAATAGTACAGAAAATAATTCCCTGTCTGGAAGGAATAGTTGAAAAATGTATAAAAGTGCGACGAAAATGATTATTCCTGGAGTCGCAGAAATCGACATAACCACGCCGAGTAGTCCTAATCCATACCACCGAACAATAAATAATATTTTTCATCTGTACTGTAAATAGTGACTTGTGTTTCAGCGTAAAAAAAAAAACTTTCTTTTTGTTCAACTACTTAATATTCATTAAAAATGCAGAACATTTCTCAATTTATTATGTTTCTTATTCGGATGTTGTTCGCAGTTCTGATAATACTCGATTGGCATTCACCGATCAAATAAAAATTAAGTCTGTCTTTGTTTATAGTATGAATACTTGAAGACCTATGCTACGTTCGCATTTAAAGTTTGTGTTTTTATTAAATATAATTACTATTGAGGTAGTAGTTGCGGTAAGACTTTTTTATTTAAATTCCTTTCTTGTTAGAATTAATTGTTTTATTTTTACTTTAAATATTCTATGTCTGGTGGCTGATTTTTTTTTGTAACATACCAACCAAATAATAATTTGCATAGTGGAGATACCATATCGTACGCAATTATAGCATTTAATTTACTCGCACACTCTCGTAAAACAAGACATTACAGTGCGGTCATGTTTATTATCTTGCCGACACGGTATATGTGGGTGCTACAGAAACGTGCGTAGGCTTGCTTTTAAAAATGTAATAGGCTACCAGTTATATTCCCTTAATGGTGTTTTTAAATAGTTGAAGATCTATCGTCCTATTAGCGTAGGATTTTTTTAAAATTGTTATTGATTCGTTCACTAATTTTTTATTGGCGAATATGAAGAAATATAGGTTACGTAATGGAAACATATGTTTCCACCTGATAAACGCGCAGTTAAGTTCGGAATACCGTCTCCGTCCATTCAACTTGTGTAAAGCTTGATAGGAAATAGTACGCAGGTTGATAACTGTTAGAGGTACGTAAATTTCGCAGATACATTCCAGGTCAGGTTGAACGCCAATTATATATACTTCGTTGTCATGTCTGTGACTTGCTGGCGGCTGTTAGGAAACGCGTTTGACTACTGCAAGCCAGTAGTAAATAAGGAAATAATGCGTAGTACTATCGCTTGCTACCTGCGTGTACGGTTATAAGCCAATAGATAATCGATTGTGGCCAGTGGATGTATAGGACTGACAAGTCCAGGTTGCTGCCAGATGAATCCGCGAAATTGACGTATCTCTAATAATTGTGCTGTGCATAGCCGTGGTAAACAGAGGCTGAAGCTGTGCCCTTCAGCGGTTGAATTGAAGCTGAATTATTGAGCGGCTGGCTCTGGGAAGTGAAGCCTACTCGGCAATAATTGCCACTCATCATCGTCAAGTTGTTGGCGGTTTTATCGGTTTGTGAGGAGAGTGGCAAGTCGTAAATCACAAGTGCTGGAGGAAACAGCGCGCCATTTAACGAGATAAGGAGTCTGCCTCAAGTACAGGCTTAAGACTGAGCCGTAGCTGGCTGCGGGCTTTAACGACTCTTGGAGATAGCGTGCCGTAGGTAGATGAGTCCAACTGTCTGCTGCTTACTTGTCGAAGCAAATGACGTAGTTCTCGCTGCTTCGAAGTCTGTCCCTGAGTCTGCTCGCTTGATCCCAAAGTTTATTATTTTTTTGTCATATGCCCGTTCTAGTTGAATAGACTATTTAGCAAAGCAGGAATGTGCTGAAGTTAGCCGTTTCGGAGTATATAGTTATACAACGTGTATCTAAAACATGTTGACAAACTTTAACAGATTATTCCTGAGGCGGAAGTAGAAATTTTGATAGAAGGAACACGTGGTCTAGGTGAAATAGGGACGGCGTAGACGCTTCCAAAGTTTAAGAAAAAAATTACAAATTATTGTAATATTTTGAAAACAGATTACTTTACAGACACATATTTCTGGTTACCAATAAGTGTTTCCGAAATCAATAATAACGTGAGGGATTTGTACATTTAACACATCTCAATCATGTTTAAATGGGACTGCACCGCTCTTATTATTGGAAAAAAAATGTATATGGCAGAAAAAAAGGGCTATTTGTGACCAAAAATAATAAAACGTCGGCAAATTTAGAAAAAGAAAAGTTTCTTGCAAAAACTGGCTAAATCTCGTCCTTTAAGGGTAATCATTAAATGTTTGACGTAGAGGGTTCCATCTATCAAATTTTCTATTTCCCTCTCAGGAATAACCTGTTAAAATTTAGTATGTTTTAGATTCACGTTGTACATACATGATGCAAACGACAAGTGCCCTCAACTATACATAGGAGTGTGTACAAGCCTCAGACAGGCAATGGGAAATTTTCCATTTTAAATTCTATGTTTATTTAAAAGTACGGTTTATTTAATGAATAACGGTACCACATTTTCTTTATCTGCATCCGTATAACTCGAGAAAAACGCAAATTAAGAGAGGGTTTATTTTAGCTCAGTAAAAAAGAGTGCCGCTATGTGGATGTCCCTGTTACGTCATAGGACTTGTTATTGTGTGTCTGTATATTCTAACTATACAACAGCAACCTACGTTTCGTGAAGTAGCATAAAATCCAGTTGTTTATGTGGTAAGAACAGGTATGGCGTGAATTCCAATGATTTATAGAGACAGGAAATTTCGCGGAATGGTTTTTGCCTCACTTTGTTTCAGTGATCGGATGCCGTAACACCCAGCGTCTTGATGTTAAACCCGCAAATCACAGACGTGATGTGTCGCAGTTATCCTTACACTGATTGGCACAGTCAAATGAATAACGACTCTGCACAAAAACACTCCGTCAATATCCGTGAAGTTGAGGTGCAGGTGTGCACGTAAGACACTGAAACAAAGTGGGGCAAAAATCTTTTCACCAAAAATTCCCGTTCTTAGTTATAAACGTGTACAGTAGCTTCTGTGTCAGCAGTACAACTACAATTACATCAAATGCAATATTTAATACAACACCGCGTGACAATTTAGGACGGACTCGGTGTTTTCTAGTAAGACGACCTAGAACGGTCTGCTGTTAGTGACAGAAGTACAGTTTATGTATTCTGTGGTTATTTCAATGTATTTTGTACAGTATAACATGGTTGGCATAAAATAGGTAAACCATTTTAATTTAAAAGTTTCGACCGAATCTCACTGTGTTTTTGCTGTTCTGTTGTGCCCCGCCTGTTGAAACGACATAGCCAACAGACGTGCTCAAGGCACCCGCGATTGGCCGATAATGCGAGAGGTGGGCGGAGTTTTGCAAAATTTGATAATAGATGGTAGCACAGAATTCTTCAACTATCAATGCCTCTCACTAGAGACGTAAAAAATTATTGGGAGAAAACGTTTTCTTTTAATTTAAGTATTAATCTGTTACATTATTTTCCCTACTTGCGCAGCCAGAACGCTTCATCACCAATCTACAGGGCTAGAAATATTTCGCGGGTTCAACGACCAACATGCTAGAATCCATGATTCTGTGTATACCGAAGCCCTGCCATTTGTCCATTACCTGCTACTCATTTAGACATTAGACAATGAACGAATAGACGGGGCTTGAGTATCCATAGGACATTGGATTCTAGCATGCAGGTCATTGAACTCGCGAAATTTTCCTAGCCCTACCAATCTGTAAGCGAAAGGCTTGCTTAAACACATTCGTACTATTAACTCGGCAGGTTCACTTGTCGGACGCGTATGATCTTTATTCGGTTGACTTTTTAAACAAAAATGTATTATTCTTGACTAGATTTGAAACAATAAAATTAATTTGCGGTAAGTTATCACTCCAGAATTTATATTAAAGTGGCATAAACTAAAACTTAACACTAAAACGTCGTAAAAATTAGTTAAATATTCTGTCGTCACGCCTATCAACTCAATGCCAAGTACCAGTCAAATCTTCGTTGTTAATCAAAAATTCTGCAATCGTGCATTCATTAACAACCAGCAAATTTCCCGAGTTAGCTTTGAAAATACGGCGGTTTTAGAGCACAACTTGCACATTGAAGTGTGCACGGAATTATTACCGTACATGTTAGCATTTGGTGCGAAAATAAGTCTGAAGAATCGTGTAAATATTAAATTGTTTTTCGGTGTACTATCCCCATTTGATAAAGAAAACTTGTGTTTCGTAAGGTTGGACATATGTGTAAATAGCAACCTTTGCTGTAGGCCCGGCTTATGCGACCTTTTGTGTAAGCTGAAGTTTGTCTCGTCTGATTTAAAGTCTGGCAGGAAACGCTTTAGTATTTGTTTTTGTTTTAAATACATGTTTCATTTGTCAGAATATGACGTGCAAGGTACGAAAATCTGGAAAGTAAGTATTAAATTACCGAACCTTATGGAACAAAGCGTTCTGTATCAAATTGCTTGTCTCAGAGCCCAGTACACTGCTGTGTATTGTTGTACTAGTTACATTCTGTATAGTCATGTTCGACATTAGCTAAGATAGCTTATGCGGCCGAAAGGCGCTTAGAGATTCGGTAGGTAAAATTGTACAAAAAAAACCTGCTGGACTTGTCAGTGATATTTTCTGAGGGTCACACATTTCAGGTTCTCAGTTTAAACCTATGGCTATTTTTTTTGGGGGGGGGGGGTTGAAAATGACAATAGTTGTTTTTCAATCCTTTATGCAAAACGACGTTCGGCAAAACGATTTCAGCAAAAAGGTTGTTTCAAATGTTAATAGTAGAGTGAGGATTTCAGACAAATCGACGTTCGGGAAAACGGCCTTGGCTAGTTACTGTCAACAAATAGGTATAATTTACTGTGTATAACGACTTTAGGGCAAACGACTCTTTGTGGAGTTAAGAAAGATACTGAAAAATTAGGTAAAACTCCTTTCGGGTAAACGACTTTCGGCGAAGTGACTTTTCGGCAAAACGACTGTCCGCAAAATGACTTTTCGGATGAATTATTTTCGGCGAAACAATTTTCGGTAGAACGATTTTCGGAAAAATTACGCCCCCCCCTTTTTTTTTTTAGGTACATTAGGCGCGTGCTGTATCGTCATTGCCGCTTCCGCACTTGTAGACTTCAAACGTTCAAAATCTGTCAACTTAGGTGGCCACCGTGAGTATATTTGACGTAGTACCACAATGATTTGTCGGATGTGGTTTGGATACGTCTTAACAGCAGTGTTCGAAATAAAATAGAATTTCACGTTACCAATACAGTAATTTCGTTATAGTTGTAGCATGCCAGGCGTTTCGAGGCACGGAACATTATTACTAGGGCCCGGTAGTTTTCGCGAAAAGATTTTTGCCCCACTTTGTTTCAGTGCCTTACGTGCACACCTGCAGTTCAACTTCATGGCTATTGACAGAGTGTTTATGTGCAGAGTCGTTATTCATTTGACTGTGCCAATCAGTACACGGATAACTGTCACACATCACGTCTGTGATTTGCGGGTTTAACCTCCACACGCTGGGTTTTACGGCATCCAATCACTGACCACAAAGCAGAGATGCAGGTGCGCACGTAAGGCACTGAAACAAAGTGCTGCAAAATTCTTTTCGCGAAAATTACCGGGCTCTAATTATTACATACCTAGGTAACACCTTAAATGGGCTAGGGTTATACCACCTTGACAGCGTGGTCGGCAGTTATCCCGACGAATACCGCTGATTTTGTGGTGGACGTTAGCGAATGCGAAATGCAGTGTCATCTAGCTTGCGAGGTTTAATGGATGAGTGTGTGTGAGATTTTGGCCAGCGCTTAACATCGAGGTCTTTAGCGCTGGCGAAGGGTGACATGAGGTGAGTATGAATCGGTACCGGAGTGAAGGGGCGGGAAAAACGGGAGATCTCTGAGAAATCCCGCCGACCAACGGCATCGTCTGGCACGATTCCCACATGTGAAGGTTTAGTGTTTTTTTTATAACTTTGAGAGCATCGGGGAAAACGAGAGATCGGACGCTGAGAAAACCCGGCGACAAGTGCGGCAGGACCTCCACATGCGAAAATCCGGTGACCGAACCAGCCGGGAATCGAACCCGAATCGCCAAGGTGGGAGGCAAGATGTCGTAGTGGATGCTGGTGATCTGGACCTCTGCATCACCGCGACCCGATATTAAAGGGTGGGGGGAGCTCTCTAGAAAATTTTAGTTTTAATAATTTTTACATTCGTACGAGATGTGGTTTGTTTTATAGACATACACTAGATTTTTTTACAGAAATAAAAATGTTCTAGCTTTAATAATGTTTGTACAGTGGCATGTCAAAGCCGAAATTTGCGTAAAGCGGTTTTATACAAAAAACGAAAACCGACTGACTTTCATAAATGAAATAATCCACTGTAAAGAACAGTGTCATGGGCTAGGGCAAGACCTATAGAATACTTCATTGAATGTGTTTTGTATATTGAGAAAAAAATTATTGAATTTAATATGAAAAATTGCCAATTTTATATAACTTTTTAAAAATAAAAACAATTCTATGCGAGTGATACTGTTATTCACTGTGAATTATTTCATTTCTGCAAGCTAGTTGGTTTTCGTTTCTTGTATAAAATCGTTTTATGCACATTTGGGCTTTGACAAGCCAATGCACAAAAACTTTGGTAGCTAGAATAAATGTATTTCTGTAAAAAATATAGTCATAGTGTGTGTATAAACCAAACATATCTCGTGCAAATATAAAAAAAAATAAAACCATTAAAATTTTACGTGAACTCCCCTTTTAAAGTGGCAGCACTATAATGTATTTGTAATTTTTATAAATATTTTGTAATATCGCGCTTCTCTACGTTTATTGTTAGTATTACTTCTGCTGTTACAAATTAAACATTTAATTCGAGTTAGTAATCTCATATCTGCAAGAAATTGCATAGCATCTGCATTGTAGTTGTAATCATCTTTCCAGCCAAGGTTTAATTACTTATTTGTTACGTCTTGCATGGCTGAATAATTCTCAACTGTAACATAAGTATATTCTAAATTTATGCATATAAAAACCTACTTCAAAATAGTTTCGTATTTAAAAAGTTGTTAAAAGTAGCAAAAGAATTTCTAATTTCGGAAATTGTTTTTAAATAGAAAAATAAATTGCTATGAGTTTTTGTGTACACCAAGCTGTAGTAGTCCGTGCTACGTAGTTTTCACTGTAATATTCACTGTGAATTATTTCGTTACGTTATGTTTGTTGGTTATAGGAGTGCGTGAAGAAAAAATAGGCAACTTTTAACTTTGAAATGCCATTATGAGAAGACTGGCTAAGCTAAAAGTGTTTTCTAAGAGGTAAATATGCTCCGAAGTAACGTTTACAAAACTAACCTAGTTCATGCAAACATAAAATTACGATTTTGCTATACTTAAAATACCCTCAAGCGTGGTCGAGGCGTAGGCTGCCTACCATTTGCTGCTGACAGCAGTTGGATTTACTGACGAGTGTTCCTGTATATGTCGAGGCTAGTGGCCAGTATCTGAATTGGCGGCCAAACGATGCCTCACTTCCTGCAGAATATACTGGCGTGTTGGAGGTCAGGCAGTCTTAATAACAGCAGACGACATACATATGGCAGAAATGTATGATAAAACTAACAATTTAATTATAACGTTTATGTTATATATGGTGACGATCTACAGAGTGTAAGAACGAATTTATCACCGGAACTAACTTCAAGTGTTTTTTAAAATGTGTTTGGTTTTCCGTATAATTATTTTGTACTATATATTTTATATTTGTTTAATGTTAACAGTTACTTGTAAATGAAAGTTTGTTACTATTTTAATGTTAGTGTTTTTGGTGTATACAATAAAGCATTTTATAATGATTGCATGCAGACGACATCATTTCTACTGGCAACATTTACTGGTGAGCATTCCATTTGAGTTTGACTACTAATATCGCTGAGTACTGAGTACTGATATTGTTCCATTTGACGTATTATTGGCCAGTAAACTCAGCAAATGAAAGGCGGACCCAGAGATCATTGAGGGATGAGAGCGACACAAAATTTACACGTCAGATATAATAGGTTTTTACTCACTTAGGCCTTCTATTGGATGTACTGTCCTTTAGTGAACTAAAGTGCACTGTGTGTTCCTGTACCACCTTAAATAAGTTGTAGTAGATTCATCTCAATAAAACAAAACACCTTGAAACCTTTCTACCTAGAAACCTTTCTTTAAGCTCGTTTTTCTCTAGTAAAATCTAAATTATCACATTTATTGAATCCTATGTTGGTATCAATTTTTGTATTCAAATATTATTTTTATTATGTACCTTTTAAAGTATGTATATCTCTTGTAAATGATTTTGTTAATTTGTTTGTATGTAATCATTGTTGCTTGTTACTCATTTATATGTATTTATTGACAAATTTCATATCCCAGAGTTTATTGACTTCTTATTGGGATCAACGGAATGAGATGAATAAATAAAAATAAATGAAAAAATGTTTTAGCAAATAACATACACATTATTGAAAGTGACCGATGTGGCGCAACGGCAGCACGTTGGACTCTGGACTCGAGAAGAATATGTTTCGATTCCTGACACTTGCTGTCATTATTTCGGCATTTCGTGGTTTCCCGAAATCGCTTGGGGTGTATGCTGGTATGGTTCCTATCCCAGTTCTTTTCTTGTTTTACCGTTGGATTCATGTACTCAAGGCGTACGCATATAATATTCTTTTGTCGGTTTATTACGCTACCTTACTTTTCTTTTCTTCTGCCCACACAAAAGGTTCTCTGTAGGCTTTATATCCGGGAAATGACGTGATGTTTCCAGTTATACAGTACCACTGCCCACGGTAAAGAGAACACTTTTTGTTTGTAAAACTCTTGTTTGTTTCTTCAGTCGATTTTATTTATACCTCATGATAGTAAAATTGTGTCATTTCAATTAAAAAAAAAACATGATTTCAGCGTACGCTAACGATATACTTTATTAACTATTTTTACAATTGCCTCTTTTACACACTTATTTTACAATGGACTCTCTGTAGTGGGTGGTGCTTACATAGAAGGTCCTCTGTCTCACATAAAGTACTATTTGTTTTTGGAATCGTTGACTGGTTGAAACATCCAGCTGTTAGCCAATCCAAGTTGTTTATCACTTGCCTTCATGTTAGTCTATATTATAGTTAAAATACTGCTTCTACCTGCAATATTGCTGGTTACATCAGTGTTAACCTGGACATACACCATTCCGCAAATTATGGCTGAGTTTCTTCCTATTGCACAGTTTAAGCAGTACTTTTTTTACTGCTTCTATCTTGATTCTCCACATCTGCCGATACCCATCGCTTCCACACGTGTTTGCCTTGGTCGCCTCAGAAAATAACTTGTTGGTTAAATATAATTGTACATTTTGGTACTTCAAAGAAAATAGTAATGTTTTTTTTTATTATTAATGTTTCTTTTCTAGAAAGTCGGGACTCTTTTCGAAGTAATACAATTTCAATTATTAGCCCTGATCCAGTGAAGAATCTGTACTTTTTCCCCCCAGATCGAATAATGTTCCTAGCTTCGTGAGCTATCCGATTTATCGGCAGACCCTCATCGTTAACGCGTCATCCCGACAATGCTTTCCAAATTACTGTCACACTGACCTTAATCACGTAGTCTTATAGATTGTTCTACCTTCGAATGTAGATTATCGTTTCATACGGAAAAGCGATGTATTCTTATTAAATAACACTGCGCGAACTATCTTAAGCAGGTCTTTCTTAAACAAGACAATCAATTTCATGTGTTAACATGTCAGAACAGGGCTAGTCAAAGGCGTACTTAGTACTTATTTGCATTTTAAGTTGGCTACTTCACGACTTGTAGACGCAAGACAATGAACAGGTCTTTCCGTCATAGACTTTCCTCTTCTAGTCTTTAAACGATGGGTCTATAATTTTATGACGGAGTAATAAAGATAAAGGAATGATATATGTACCCCTGCCACTTTAAATATAGTATAACGGATTGATACTGTTTGAAGATGACATTGCTTTCACTTTAACGAAATGAACATTATTAACGCAGTAGACGGCATAAATGTATATTTAATGCTATTGATACGCATTCAAAATAAAAAAAGTTGCGCATGTAAAAAAAAAAAAACAACTGAAGATTTGCACTGCATTTGATAACTGGGCAGAAGGAATCTTTATAAAAGGTAGTTAAGAGTTTTCTAATGAAGGTTTTTCCCTTAAAATTTGATATACGTTTTATGGCTACGCAACAAATTTCGTAAAGTTATTACATTTTTGTAAATCAATTGTGTTACTTAATATATTTTAAGCACAGTATTAATGGTGCTGGTATTGTGAGATGTGCTGTAAGATAAATTTTTAGACAGCTGTGCGTCAGCAGTATCGACCCACGAGGGCAAGCCATCTTGGAGCAATTAGCAACGAATTAATTACTTGTCCCGCTGGTAAAGTGATGTGCCTCGAACGTGTTGCTTCCCTGACGTGGTTTTTTGACCTCCACCCCCTCCCCCGGGGGGGGGGGGCAGGGAACCAAGATGGCGACGCGATGGTTAGTAATTGAGTGCGCCTCTAGCATGTCACCTCACTAGGTTGGCTTCAGCTGCTCGGATAATTACTTCCGAGTAGTTTAAATGAAGAAGAAGGGTCCCCGTGCACACTCGGTATCAAGATTCTCCCAGCGGCCGAGTTGTTTGCGGGGCCTTGGGGCATATCATCACTCCGATTTTCTTTTCGCTTAGAGCTGCTATTTTGCTGTGAAATATATGCGTAGGTAACATTTTAGACTTTCAAGCAACTAGTGTGCAGAGAATTGTTTACTCTTGTTCTACAGGTAGGAACTGTTCCAAATCTTTCTGAACATTTGAATCTTTTTTTGTCCGTCAACTGGTGCATGCACTGTGCATTGAAATACAGCCAGGTACGTGCCAACTATTCTATGAGTGAAGGGGCGAATTAAAAAAAAAAATTGCATCCTGCTAGCCTGTGCAATGTGTTGGTGTGATCGTCTACATTTTCCCTACAAAGTGTGGGAAAGTGTGGCAAAAAAAGGAGGGGGCGAGAAACATAATATCCTCCCTCAGGTTCCCGAAATAAGGGGGGTGGAGGGCGACTCCACCCCTTCCTATAGCTCTGACCCCTTCCTGGTTGGCACTGCTCTAAAATCAACCCAGGTGCTTTGCTTACCTTTCTGCTTGAAAGCTTATGGTCTTTGGTCCCGTAAAAATTATTTTTATATCAGTGCTGAACACTATTCAACATTACAGAAACAACTAACTTATAATTTTGCAAAACAACTGCGGCAGGGGGTGCACCTACACCCCGTGTGCAAACGTGTACGACAAAGCATACAAGTTGAAGTAAACTACCCCAGCAAAATTACTTGAACACATTAGATAACGTGTAATTTCCCTAAATAAGACGTTAGACTGCCCGGTTCAGATCTGTCAAATCTGTGGTGTGATGCCTTGCCCTAAGAGGGCAGTATACCATCTCCATTATATAATAGTAGTAGTAATACAATGTCAGTAATGTCTTCCAAATGCGGCATCATTTTGTCTTTTTGTCCGGGGAATATTTTAGGTTTGCCAAACATCTTTTTGTTCCGTTCCGATAGTCGCCAACACATATTCCAATATTCTGATCGTTGCTTCGTTATGTTTATCGTGGCAGGAGAAATGCGCTGCTTGTTAAAATTTTGGTTAACTTGTTTAAGTATGTGAAAGTGTTAAGTATTTAGTAAAATTGGGCATACCAGCCGAAACACACATAAATAATAAACCTAAAAAAATCCAAGAGGAATTCTGTATAGTCACAACAAAATACATCTCAGGAATGTTGTTTGTTTTTAGCTTTTAATTTTTCGTTTATTCGGCTTCTTTTTTTCTTTAATATTTTACTTGGTCAAATATTGGCTTTCTGAGACGACATAGAATTGCAATGGCGTGTGTCCACAACATTTCACCAAGTAATTTACCCCCTTGCAAGTCTTCCAAAGACATTGTTAGTCAACTATGCAGTTTATAATGACAGTGTATAGAAATATAATCCTCAAGATGGAATTGTTCGACCGTGAGAAACACCATTTATCTCGTCCGTTAGTTTCTAAAAACGGGACATCAGTTTCTCTCGTAATAAGTAGCGAACTTTACTTGCCGCGAAAGTTGATGTTCTCTGCCCACTTCTGTTCAGAGTTTCTCGAAGTTACTTGAAGTTAGTCGAGTGCTTTGCTTCTTAAAATCAACAATTACGACTAATTTTCCAGGGCCGTGGTTTCTCTGCCATCTTTGAGGCTACAGAACTTCACTGTGCGAGCAGCAATAGTACGAAATCACCAATCACCGTGTTATTTGTCGTATAATGCTTTCAGGATGTACGTCTGCTTGTATTAATCCAACGCTTGTGAACTATTCTTCATTGATGTGTTGTACGAACTCGTTAAATTGTTAAAAACCTATTTATCTTGCAGTGTTTCACATTAATAATGGAAAAAAAAAATGAAATCTCCTACGTCTTTGTTTTCGTACACACAAAAAAAAATTGCACTAAAAAAAGTTCCTGGAGACACAATTGCCAGGGAAATTCTTTGTATAACTTCAATTATATTTCTTGTGAAAATTGTCCAGTATATGTTTGTAACATTACAGAGCATAACCTTGTATTTGTACTTTTAATGAAAAATAAATAAATTTTATTCAATTACTTTACTCTGGTCGTAAAAATTAACTTTTTGTAAAATGAGAGCTAAACAAATAATTTGGGCATGTAATTATTTTGGTTAAAATTATTATGGACGCACCGAAAATCGAACCTACATCCTTCAGATAGTTAACAGCTCACTTTATGACTAGCGCAGTATATTTTTCTTAGTACTTATTCATTTGCATTTGTGCATTTTCAGTAATTAAAACGTTATTTTGCAGAATGGCACTTATTTTAATATTAAGTTAATTCCCTAAAATGTATACCAGAGGTGATAAATTGTACACAAGGCCATGCATTTTTCATAATTTTATAATTTCCAACAAACCCGTGATTCATATTGACAGCAGTGTTTCACCGTGTTTTTATAAGTAAAATCCCTGTAACGTTACAAATAAATACTTTTACAAGGAAAATCATTGCATTTTCACAGAGGGTTGTTAAAGTGCAACAAAATGTTTTGTAAATTTTACAGATTTTTTCTAGAGTGTACAAAATTACATAGATGGCGCACTGAGAAAAAAATATTGTTAAATCACTCAGAATTAGTTTGAAACAACCAAATGGTATATTTGAATAGTTGCAAACAGTGTATGGTTTGCTGCAACCAAATTATTTCTTTGAAACATTTTTGTTTTAACCAAATGACGTGGTTGATGACCGCCATAGAGATATTGTTAAATCGAATATACATTTGTTTGAGCAACCATTGAATTATACGACATTTAAATTATTTTGCTTGCTCTGATCACGAAATTAAGAGTTATTTTCACAGCAAATTTTATTCATACAAATATATTTACGTATAAATATAAATAAATAAATTGGGAAGCACACTGATTCGATCCCACAACCTTTAGATCGTATGTTACCCCTTGACCACTACAACTTACTGTCGTATGTTTTTTTATTTTTTATGTTTACATACCTGTGGCATGTAATTCCTATAAACTCGTGATTCTGGAATTTTGGCTGACTCTCGTTTGTTTTCTTCTTCGTAAGTTTTACGAAATTTTACCCGGAATATGCGACAAAATATAAATAGCATGAAACGGAAACTAGAATTGGACTCGTGTTCACTCGGCAACATGCTTTTAACCGTTATAGTTATCGTTAGTCATTTAATCGAACGTAATTATACAAACGAACGCAAAAATTAATACTCTACAAACTTTGTAAATACCTACAGCAAATAAGCAAATAAAATAGTATAAGAAAACTAGCATTCGTATTTTTAACAGGAACAAATATTTTGGGTGAAATCGAATGCACGTGTTAAGTATAACGTCAAACGAAAAAAAAAGTATAACGAACCAAGGATAAGTTTGTTTTAAATAAATTGTCAACAAAATTTTACTGTCGAAGCAAATAAATTCCAGTAGTAACTTCAACGTTACGATTGTTAAGTTAACAGTAATTTATATGTTGCAACAAGATTGATATCAACCTTATTTGTTTGTTTGTCGCAAAATTCAATTTGTTTCATTGCATGTCAATAAATAAGTATTTTCCCTGTTCTGTCTGCACGACTATGTGTCATTTTCTTTTTGTAAGATTTCCTTTTTGGTAACGCAGATTTTTGGTCGCCTTCTTTATAAATATAGAACCAAAGGTTTTTTCATTTTTTAAAAGTCTAAGTAAAAAGCTGCCTTTATGAAGTATTATTTTTTTCCGTAGAATGTAACATAACAAACAACTAAACTACTACAGTTTCTTGTCCGCATGTACAGTTGGGTTTTAACTCCTCTGCCTATATTAAGTTTGTCAGATCTTCCCCCGTCCCCCCCACCCTTTGTTTATATTAATTTTTAATGTTTCGTCTTAATGTTATTGAACTATATTATTAGTATTTCGCGTTTAAGAAATACAAATGTCAAATCACCGCAAGGATTGGTTGAATTTTCTAGAATAGAAAGTCCGGTTTGGTTCACACATTTCGATAAATTCCATAATATTACGTATGTTTGTCGATGGTAAAGTTAATTAATGGATGTTCATGCTCGGTTTTTGTTTTCACGTTAGTAAATACACAAATGAGTAACTTCAGGTGTGGTTATTTTGTATTACTATAATTGTACTCTTGACTTAAAAATAATCTTTTTTTGTAATTTTTATTTTTATTATTATTATTCTTTTTACATTTAGATAACATTTGCAACGCATACGTGTAACAAATCATTTGAGAAAATATTAGTATTAAAATAAGGTGAACTTTTTAAGAATGTTATTAATTTCAAATATGAAAGACGTATGGTAGACAACATTTTTATGGATCAATCTTACTAGGTTACAGAACTTCTGTGTATTGATTTACGTTAGTGAATATTTATGTTGCATGTAAAAAAAAGTAAAACTGATAACTAGAAATTATCGGGGGGGGGGGGAAGGGGTCATGTGGCCTGAACACAAATCGCCCCACCCCTTCTCCTGCGGTGATCCGGTTCCTATTTCCTGCAGGTTCGTTCCCAGTATATGCGTATGAGAAAAATGACGGAGGTTTCCGTTGGCCGGTGGGTTTTCTCTGGGTACTTACGCTTCCCCAGCCTTTGAATTACACCGTCGCTCCATACCGTACAATCAGACCTATACGTGCGATTAGATATAGCTGTTTGGCGCTGGCCAGAACACAGTAACTCCACTCAAAAAATGCTCCTGTAAACTGATGTAGTACAACTGCGATGCTACAGGTTCTGACAAGTTTTATAATTATTTCACGTTTGCATAACATCTAATTTGGTTTAGGTCTTGCAGAAAATTATTACGCATTGGCTACGACGGTAAAGTAAACACTTTTATGGAAGTCCTGATTATTTTTCCTCGACTAATTTAAAACTTTTCATGACTTGACGTAATAAACACATAGGTCGTTTGGGATAAAGTGTGCACTAAAAATTTATCTTTCGAAAAAATATCACTAGCCATTACTGCATATAAATTAACATTAAGTTGTCTTAATGTTGGCAGCGAAATTAGGAAATATAGTTCCATGTATTTTCCTATTTAAATACAACAATATAGAAACAACATCAACGGAAATCAACATAATTGTATATTATGTAATTAATAGACTTATTTTTAGCAAACGATATAGATTCCCACTGACTGCAGAGTTTATCTTACACGCGCAATCAAGTGATGTGCCCAGAGAGGTTATAGACATTTCCCCTTCGTCAGCCGTTACGCGCGGAAAGATACGAATTGGCTGAAAAGATAACTTTAGCAGGGCTTTTGTGAGTACTCACTTTATCCCGAACTGCATCTAGCAGTGTTAGTAATAAGCACAGTGTCTACATTTTACTGTAGTTGGAAAATGAAGATCGAGGGTTATATATTCTCTCTCTCTTGCTATTCATGGCCAGACAGGTTTAAAAAGTGTTCTGTTTACTGTAACCAGCCTATACTCGGTTTATAGTGGTGTTTTTCCGTGGGTATAGCTCACGCTAAACAGTTGCACGATACTTCAGAATAATCTCGGATAGTCTAGTACTGTTATACATACTGAGCGACAGACGTGTAATTGCGTTGGTTTACCGTCGCAGTAGGGTATAGTAATTTGAACTTTAGTTTCCGTTGATTACTAGCTAGGATTTTATTTTATTTTTAACATTTCAGCTAAAAGTTGGTGTTAAAATTGCTAAAACTAGTACTGGTTCTAATCTCGTAGATGGTTAATATTGTGTTTAAAATCGCCAAATAAAAATGTTTTAATTTTTAAAATAAAATTGTGTGCCCAAAAAAGGCCACAGGTCACCCGTTTCATTGCTCAACACACAGCTCGAATCCAACCTCCTCCTCTTACCCTCCCCTGTTTTTTTTTTCCTTTCCCAGGGCATGTTTGAAAAAGTTAACAATGTCGCAGCACCGCTGTTGCCATACCAACGCGTGTACTGGCACCCACGGTCAGTGGTATAAATTACTCGTTGGTAACCTTCGACACTCTTTGTTATTAATTTACGTTCAACCCAGCCTCGCTCGCTTTCTACGTTTGCAACTCTACTGTTATACATAGATGTGATGCTAGAGGTATTTATTCTGTAAAAGTGAACGTGTCACTAGTGTATCGACTCATCCTGTTGGCAACGTTTAACAGGCCTCGGCCACCTGGCCGGCGCTTGAACTGCGTGCAGCGTGTTCGGAGTTGAGTTTTTTCTCTGAGACCAGTAAATGTGCGTCCACAATGCTTATCTACAAAAAAAAAACACGCTTGTGAAAATAACTTTTCGACACAACACACCCATTAGAAGCATTAATTTAAAGCCCTCAAGCTTTGCTAAAATCGGCTTTTTTTAGACAGTTTTTTCTCAAGATATATTTACCGGATTCGTTATATATTGAGGCATGCGCTTACATTGCATTTTGCTACAGTGACGCGTTCAATAAAATTATTGTCATCGCTAGGGCGTGGTACATAACTCAACGCTAAAATCAGTAATATAACTATAGGTTTCTTGAAGCCAAATTGAGAAAAATAAATAATAGGAATCCTAGACAATTTTAGCCAACCTTTAAAACAAAATGGTTTCCAGTGTTACGATCTTCTGAGGCACAATCTCCGACGTCGGAACCTCGTGCATTTAACTGCGGCGTAAGAGATGACGCGTAACGAATTAGTAATTTTGGGTAATTATTTACTCATAAAATTGTCTGGCAAATACCATTATCTAGGATTGTCATTGAATATTTTATCAATGTTGGCTTCAAGAAAGCGTAGAATTCAATTGATGTTTTCAGCGTTTATTTATCTGCCACGCACTCTTAAAGTTCAGAAGTTAAAAACGTCACGGTTGGAACACTGCATTAACAGGCCACAGAAAATTTTGTGTTTGCAATTTGTATCGTGATTTTTTTCCATCGCGAAAATTTTCTTCTTTTAGGGTATAGCTTTTAGCTTCGCATATGCTCGTTGTTTGTGTTTGCATGCCTCGTGTCTACAGGTACACTTTTCTAATCTGTGTGGATTGGTCTTTGTGTTTTAGTTATCTGTCGAAATTAGTTAGTTGCAGATTCTCACACACAACGAATGAGCTTGGGCAAAATGTCCAGCCATCAATATGATATGTGATGTATTGAAGGTTACCTAGTTCTCTACGACGTTCGCTTTGCGAATACTGTTACCTGAGTACGTTTAATGGTATTTTATTAAATTATTGACATAGACACTTTTCTCTCATGTTAGCAACAATGGAAGATGCATTCGTTACCCTTAATGTCTGCTATATCCATCATTGAAATATTCTCAGAATGGTTTCACGCGTATTAAAGTTGCTGCTGTCCGAATGAGGGAAATGTTCGAACATACTTTTATGAGCACCGTACTTAAGAATGCGTTCATTGTGAGGGAAAAAAAATCAGGAAAGGAAATGCTGAAAATGCTTTCTTACCAAACTATGTTATGGGCCTTTATGCTAACGAATCATGATAAATAATATTAAATGGAAGTTTATCATATAAGAATATTAATCATATATATGAGTTATGTAATAGCCATTACTTAAAAAAAACTAGTTGGGGTATTACTTCTAAACATGATTAATAATTTTTATCATTGGCGTTTTTGTAATCAATTTTGTTTGTTAATTACAACGTTTTTCAAAGAGCATTTCATGTTTTTACTTCCGTTTTGTAAACTCTATAATTTTAGCATTTTTTACTCATATGTTTGCTTTAATTATTTGGGCGACAAAATGTATAAAATTTGGTTTCATTTGTGGGATAATGAGGTGGAGGGCTAGATGAAATATTACCGCCAGATGCACGTTTGATTCCCTGGGTTTAATCGAGTGAAAAGTGCATCGAACGATATTTCTTGGTTCAGCACCTTCAAGTGCTGTGGCGAAAGTAGGCTTTCTAGAACTCTGTGAGAAAATGGAAGTATGCTGCGAAAATGTTCATTCCCCTCTCTCTCCCAGTGCTCAACGGGTCATTAGGATGCAGAGTGGTTGCAAACAGGAATAACATGGAATTACCCTGGAATTTCAAGGCACCAAGGAAAACATGGAAATATTTAGAAATTTTACAAGTTTATATGGAAACGTTAGATCAATTTGTGACCATTAACAAAACAGTTAAATTGCATTTTTTACGTGTTTATTAGTGTGAATATCGCGCTTAATTATCACTGTTTAGTCGTAGCAACAGTACTGTCAGCTTTATATATTACTAGGGACCGTTGATTGTTGCTCAAATATTTCTCTACCATCTTGTTTCATTATCGTACGTGCGCTTATGCAGTTTTACTGTATTGTTTTGGGCAGCATGTGTTTGTGGAAGGACTTTTCGTTTGATTGTACCAATTGGAATAATGGTACTGTGAAACTACACATCGGTATAGTACAGTGAAACGTTATCCCTAAGGACCTGAATAATTCGAGTTGTTTAATGCACAAGCTATGATCCCAACAACTGTACGTTGGTGTCGCTTAAGCGATTGGCGCCTGACTTATCTGACACCTTCTGAAAGTTACTGGGGCAATAACAAACATGTAACTAATGGCACACGTATTTCACTGTGGAAGCGAGCAGCGAATGAACAGTTACAGCATGGCGCAGATATTCTTGGAGGCTAGCCTACAGGTCAGTGAAACTGCGCATTTTTCCTGTCTCTACCAATCTCTAACAATGAAGCAGAGCTGCAAATGTGCGCGTGAGGCACTGAATCAAATTTGTGCAGAAATCTTCCCACGAAAAATAAGGGTCCCCATGACTGGATTTATTTACTTCGACATACTCCATTCGCAATGGAGTATGTCCAAGTAAATAAATCCAGTCATGCACTCCCATTGCACAGTTCTTTCAAAGATCATAATGGTCCCCTTACAGTACATACTTAGCAGGCATGGGTCGACCAAGTTCTGATAAATGTTATCACATGTGTATGAAAACATATTTCTTGAACGAATTGCTAACTAAATATATTTTATTTTACCCATTTTTAAGCAACTGTAAGTATGACAAAACTGCAATGGTAATGCACAAGTTTTTAAAATTTTAAATTAAGTGAACCACAGTAGCTGATGTTTATTGTTAAGAGGCAAGGTTATTTTGCGGATTCATCTGGCAGCAACGTATACTTCTCAGTTCTATACACTCACCGGCGTAAGTCGAATGAATATCCTTTGGCTTCTAATCGTTCAAACGGGTTGCACGTGTTAACACTACGGATTATTTTATTTTTCATTACTGGTTTGCAGTTGTCAAATGTGTGTCAAAATAGCTGTCGAAGAGTAACAAAAGATGTATGGAAGTTCAACTTGACCTAGAATGAATTTGTAAAGTAGTCTTGCCTCTACTTATAGCGCTTCTTCCCTCTTCGTATTTTCAGGTTTAGTGCTCACATCGTCAGGTGCGCATAGGGAGGCTGACGTAACATAAGTAGTTTCAAATTATCCGCAATGGTTGCGCATCACGAAGTGAGGTTTTCGCCAAATGCTAGTACGTACGGGTAAGCCTCAAAGCGACTGTTTGTAACACGAGTATGGGAAAATAATTTGAATAACGTATTTTTTCAGTAAATGGATGTGTGCTGGGGAGAATTTGATGGTTATTACGAAACTGAATTTTGTTATTTGCGAAATATAAGTATAACTGAACCAGTGATAAAATATCTCGTAAACAAGATTTGCTGCGTCCTTTAGTGAAGCCACTTCACCTAGTAGCTCATAAATCTATCGCGTAGTGGTATCAGCTTGTAAGCAGTAGTCAGGTGATTTATGAGCGAAAATTTTGCTGGCAGTCAAGTGCCGTAATGTACGACCGGTCATACTGTCCGCGTGCCAGCTCTGGTGTCCCTTGCGTGTATGCGTATTTCGCCCGTAAAGAAATAAATTATACGAGGCCGATATAGCAAGTCGACGCACACGTTATAACCGTAATAACGTCTTAACTTAGGACGTGTTTGTTACTGTAGAATAAATGACGTTTACGACGAAAAATTCATAAACGCCCGGGAATGCAGAGCTGGCGCGCGGACAGTATTTTTTGGTTCAGATACAGCAAACGAACTGTTGACCTTGTGACTATTTTTAAAAGGATCTCTGTCGTATAACTTTACGAATATTTACATATGTAGAAAGTTGTAATATTTATTTTTGGAACACAATAGTGTATTCATACGGTGATACCGATGACTAGGGTCCGGAAAATTTCGCGGCTTCAATGACCTGCATACTAGAATCCATTGTCCTTTGTACATTCAAGCTCCGTCTATTCGTTCACTCTATGTTACACTGAGTAGCAGCTAGTGGACAAATGGTCGGGGCTGTAGTATGCACAGGACAGTGCATTCTAACATGCAGGTCATTGAATACGCGAAATTTTCCGGGCTCTACCGATGACTTTAGATGCTAAGATACTTTATCTTAAGATGGCTATATACCATATGTAATTTTCCACGTTAGATGCGCGGAGACAGTGAAGCGATAAGGTTCAGCTGTCCTCACTCGACGGTAACAGCATCGCTTATATTCGCGGCGCGCCAAACTGCCGTGCAGTGTTTTTGTACTATTTTCCTATGGGACTTACAGCGGCGACCCTACAATTTTATTTCTGGAAAGTTTGTAGTAAAGTCCAACGCATGCTTTCAACGTTGTTTTTGCGAATCCGGGTGCTATTTTTCCAGTTACAGCTGTCTGAAATATACCGTTTATAGCAATTTTGATGGAAAAAAAAGTATTTTTACTAGGCATGTTGAAGTTTTAAAACTATATAAGCCTAGTTTTAACCTCCTTTTCTTTTAGTAGGTTAACATATTGTGAAAACGTTTAGCTGTTTTGCGTATAAACGAATAGGCGCGGCACTCTACAACACCGTTCATGCGTCAGGTGCATAAACCTCTTAAAGTGAAAGATTTATAACGTACAGGATGTGTCACTTGCTGTTCAAAGAGTGCTTGATGATGTACAATGTAATGCATACTTTTATAAGTGATTCGGGATAAAGTGAGCATTTAAAGAAAAACTCTGCTTAGTTTCTATTTTCAGCAAGTTTGTGTCTTTACGCAAGGTAACGTAAGCATTGCCATGTGCGTTTATTTGCATAGACTTGTACACTGTTTACGTCTATATTTCTCTATATTAACCTGCTCCGAAAATTATCTACAATCGCCACTCATTAACTATTTGTATCTTTATGCAAGGTAAAATAAACATTGCCACGGGCGTTTATTGTGTAATGCTTGCATCTATATTACTCTATATTACGCTGCTCCATAAATGCTATCTATAATACCTGCTCAATAACTACACGCGTATTGAATAATTGCTATAAGCAATAGAAGTCGTACTTATTACAAACACCTGCTAATTAACGTCTTATCTAATACGTAGGGACAGGAAAATTCCGCGAATTCAATCCTGCATGTTACAATCCACTATCCCATGTATACTCACGCCTCGACCATTTGTCCACCAGCTGCTACTCAGTGGAACAGCAGACAGTGAACGAATATACCGGGCTTGAGTATACATATGATAGTAGATTCTAGCATGCAGGTAATTGAATTCGCGAAATTTTCCTGTCCCTACTAATACGCGTTTCTGTGCATCGTCACAACGGGTATCTGTGCGTAGACTCTTATTTCTACAACACGCAGTATTGCTGTTACGAATCACGTAAATGTGTGCACATTATTAGCGAATTAGAAACACAAAACCGTCACTAGCAAACCCAGAACATAAAAACACACTATCAAGAATCAGTTCTACTGCCATGCACGACACCGCTGCACTTAAAAACAAAAAATATATAAAGTAGTTTCTTAATGTTCGAAACAGAAGAAAAAAGTTGTTTCGTAGTTAAATGTTATTCCTAGGGAAGCGAAAAAATTTGTTCAAGTTCAATGACGTGCATGTTAGAATCCACTGTAATATGTATACTAAGACCATTAGCTTCTACAGACTGAAACAGCAGACAATGAACGAATAGACGGAGCTTAAATATACACACGACTGTGGATGCTAACATGCAGGTCAATAAACGTGCGAATTTTTTCTTTCCCTAGTTGTTCCTATTACAATATGTTGTTCCAGCTACTATCGTTACATATCGTGAAACGTAATAATTCTCAGAATACCAATAACTCTACATCTTTTGGCAGTCATAAACAGTAATTTTGAATACTCTAGTGTCTGTTATAAGAAATTATGTTGATTGCTCAAAGGAGTGGGGAGGGGATCTCAGCGAACGATTTCTAGCGCGATGCCAACTATCGGTGAATTTTTAACCACAGCGTTTGTAGTGCTGAAGCAGTATGCAGACGACGATGATAAATTTTCAACGGCCAGGTCGCAGCACTTCGTGTTGGTGCTTACTAAGTCAAATTATGCAGTCAGTAGTCAACTGTAGTTTTCTGTCCCTACAATTGAGCGTATGTAAGTTAGTACCACATGTTCGGTGCATTCGACGACATTTAAACACAACGTCAACAATCAATTCGCTGGCGCGAGGAAAAGGCAACAAGTTACGAAGTTAATCAGAGGAAGACATCAGATTGGAACCCAGCACCCTGTGCACGTAAGCAGCACACGCAGGCCAGGAGGTGCACTGTTTAAGTAGACAATATTGGTTGGTTTGATGCAACAAGATTGCTAAGCTTGGCAGTCACAGATGAAGCTTTGTATATCATTTGTGACGTCATTTGTTCAACTTTTAAGTCACCAATTTTAAGGCGGTTCTTGACTATTGCGAACCCAAGTGTCTTAATATCAATCGTCCTTTCTCAGTGTCGGCTATTTCGCTACGGGATGTTATAAACGTCATTCAATTAAACCATGTGTGTGTGTGTGTGTTGTAAATATATACACACAGGAAGTTCATATGGGCGGGGGGGGGGGGGGGTACACGTCCTCCCCTCAAAAAAAATTTCGTAGTTTTTAAGATTTTTTAAGATTAAAATTTCCTTCAGTTGTATATTAAATATTTTGATGCAGAAACTCTTTAAATAGCAGCATTTTGCACCTTAAAATACGAAATTTCCCGGTGGAGGACTCCTACACACCCCTTTATTACGTAGGTTATATGTACACTTTCTCTACCAGTGACGTCCCCCCAAAAAATCAAATGCTTACGACGCCGATGCTTAGTACCTAGGTTTAATAGTTAGGGAGTAATGAATGAGCCTTTGAATATTGTAGTTTTAAAATAGTATTTTATTAAAATATCGGAAACTGAATTATCTAAAACGACTATACTGTAAATATTCATTTATGTTGATAGGGTCATAAAACACATGCAATGCTGGTTGATACCGTCAACCGTTAAGGGGTGGCCACTCTGTAATTGGATGCAACATTTGTACTGTCGGGATATTTGAACACTTAAAACTTCTTTTAAGTAATGTGAGGTTTGTAATAAAAGTGGTCTTCATGTTAAAACTGTCTAGGAGTGATAGTTTTAGTTAAAAATGTATGTGAGTGCCAGGAGAGCATAGGCAGTATTGTGTACATGTGTGTTAATTTGCTCAGTTCACAGGTTATAGTGGACAATCTCTGTAAACATTATCCACACTTCAAGAAGTTCACGACACCATCAAAATAGGTACAAAATGCCGTGAGCGGATTCTCTACAAAATGGGGGAAAAATCTTACGCACGAACATTGTCGTACAGTAACACGTAAATCGAAGTTTGAAAAGGTTTGAACTGAAAATAACAACATGTACTGAAATTAAAGAAATTAGTCTGTGAATGATGGTGTCACTTTACGTTAATCTTAAGGCGGCTGCCTGGCTTGTGCTCGAACAACATGCAGCGTGTTCGGAGTTAACGTTATTTATCAGATACCAGAATGTGTACGTCCGCAATGCTTATCTACGAAAAGAAAACACTTCACTATACTTGTGAATGTGACTTTCAAGACACCACGCACATTGGAAGTATTATTTCAAAGCCCTCAAACTTGGCTAAAGTAAGCTTTTTCACGCGGTTGTTACTCAAATATATGTAACGGATATGTTTGAAATTGAGATCTAAAAGTACATTTGACTTTGCTACAGTGACGCGTTCAATAAAATGACAGGGTCACCGCTTAAAGTCCGGCGTATACGACTTTGCCCGTAGAGACGATATCGCAATACATGTGCCGGCTGACGTAGCTTTTAGCGCATCTTCGATTTTTGCTTCACTCACACAAACATACCCTTCACCAGACGGCAGCTTTAAGGTTTTGTGGTGTACAAATATTTCCTACATCGAGAAAATAAAGGGGCGGTATGTTGCTACCAATGTGTGACAAACACTTGGGTATTTTTATGGTTTTTCAAATGTGTAATACACATACATAATACACTTCACCTTCATGGAACACTACTACCAATTGTTTGAGAGGAAAAAAACATGTGATACTGCACTGTGTTGCCTGCCACGTACGCAACCCGCGTTGCAAGGCTTGTCATGTGACCACGGCTTAGTTGTGTGTGAAGGAGGATTACGTCATGGGACAGTCTTATGTTTCTACAGATCTTCTGATAAGTTGTAATCCAGAGAGGATAACTTTGACCAGTTATTGTAAAATACACGTGGAATTTTTGCAAGTCACGTTCTCGCGTAGTTGTATCTAAATACAATTTTTGTATTTAAAAAAATCAAAAATTTAAAAATAAAAATTAAAAATTTCGAGATTTAAAAAAAAATGCAAAATTATGTTATTTTCGTTTTTATATATACCCTGTAGCCTGCAGTATCGTTATTCAGTTTGAAATGTTTTTTTTTTTTCAGTGTGGTAAGTTAGTTGATTTTCTTTTAAAGCATAAAACCGTTGTATGTAAACCTGGACTTTCACATACCACTATAAAAAATACTATGAAAGATAAAACTTTCCCATTGCAGCAAAAAAATCACAATGTGTGTGTACAAAACGAACCATATCTCGTACAAATAAGCAAATGTTTAAAACAATACAGATTTTCTGGCAATCGCCCTTTAAGTCGTCTTTGTATACTACCGCTCGAGCTTTTGTAGTTCTGTGTACACAGACTCTAGGAGTCTGTATGGTACCCTAGAAATGTTCGCTACATAAATAAGAAGGTTGGCACACTGAGTGTTACAAACTGCCATGCACGACCTGTACGACGTGGCGACTACCGCAATTTTCATCATCATTATTTTATTTTTTATTTGTACTACATATTTTTTTTTTCTTATTTTAGACACAAAATGTGACTAAATTTGGCTCTTATGAAATTTTTTTATCTCTCATAGTTTTCGCGTAATGGCTTGTTAGTCATATTTTGCATGTTTCCGTTTTAACGACCACACTAAAACCAACTGATATACCAAACTGAAAAAAATCACAGTGAATAAAGACATCGCAGGCTACAATGACATGCTCATAAAATTACAAAATAAAAATTATTTGTATTTTTAAAAAATATATTGAATTTTTTAAATTTTTATTTTCAGTTTCAGCATTTTTTGAAAATTCAAATAATTTTTATTCTTTAATTTTATGAACATGTCATTGTAGCCTGTAATGTCTTTATCCACTGTGATTTTTTTCAGTTTGGTATATCAGTTGGTTTTAGTGTAGTCGTTAAAACGGAAACAAGCAAAATATGGCTTTAACAAGCCATTACGCGAAAACTATGAGAGATAAAAAAATGTCATAAGAGCCAAATTCAGTCACATTTAGTGTCTAAAATAAGAAAAAAAATATGTAGTACAAATAAAAAATAAAATAATGATGATGAAAATTGCGGTAGACCGCGCCCTTAAGGCCTCGCCCTTAAGTTTTCCAGTGGTTTTGAAATTTTTTTAGCTCAAATTAATATATATATCAAAAATCCATTCTTACAGTTTTAACACTTAAACGTTATATATCGTCGCTTGTGCCTGGATTTTTCTGTAGCAATACACCAAACGATTTTTTAGACTTTTGCCACTGAAATATCACATATTTGGTTGTCAAAATAAGCCAAAACGTAGCAAAAATTTTTGCCAACAAATGCTACTATATTAAAAAAAAAAAAAAAAAAATCGCTCTGGCAAAATTGTGTATCGCATGACTGTACATTGTCTGAAATTTTTCATAGCATTTGGTTAAAATTTTTTCGAGTTATTTGCAATTGTTTGAAATAAATGAAAGATCGTGGAAGCCGTTAAGCTGGGTTCACGATTGAAAACTTAAACAATTTTGCAGGAAACGCTGATCGCGCACACGAAAAAGTATTAAGTAACTATGGTTCATTATAAATGCGTTAATTCTTAATTCCAGCCAATAACAACGAGTGAAATACAGAAGTTTCCACAGTGTATTTTGTCGCCAGTTGTGCAGAATATCGCTAAGGAATGGTATTCAATGAACTGCCAATGTTAAAAATATTTCAGGAATAAAAAAATCTCCATGTTCATTACTTGGGAAATCTTAACTACTCTCGTGTATCGGTAATCACGTTACACGGAGACTGCACATATAAACACAAGAAAACTGCACTTATTGGTGATTTGCAAATACATTTTAACAAATAAAAAAATACTAGAAATATGTTTTCCATGTGATATTTGAACAGTAACCTTGGCGTCAGCAAGCCAAGACGTTAACTGCTGAGCCACCACACACATCACACGTGAGTTGATTTTAAACAAGTATTTGAATGTTTCGGGCGCTTGTTCATGTACATTTTTAGATAGCCATCTGTTATTTTATATCAATTACCGTATAGTTTCCGTGATATCAGATTACATTTTTTTTAAATTATTAAATAACTTGTATAAGAAACAGTGGGTATCATACTAGGAGTAAGTTTGCTAGCTAAAAGTTATTTTAAAAACTTTTCTAAAAGCTATTCTGTCGTTAAACTAAAAATAAATAAGCGGAACTACAATTTTTTGTTTGAAATGATTGTACTATCCCGTAAAACGGCATATATAACATGACAACTTACTTTATGTAAATGTCCGCCCGGTTTATTTAAGGGCGCGGTCTACCGCAATTTTCATCTCCATTTTTTTATTTTTTATTTGTACCAGTTACTTTTCTTCTTATTTTAGACACAAAATGTGACTAAATTTGCCTCTTGTAAAAAATTTTTATCTCTCATAGTTTTCGCGTAATGGCTTGTTAAAGTCATATTTTTGCATGTTTCCGTTTTAACGACTACACTAAAACCAACAGATATTTCAAACTCAAAAAAATCACAGTGGATAAAGACATTGCAGGCTACAATGACATGCTCATGAAATTTAAGAATAAAAATTATTTGAATTTTAAAAAATTGCTGAAACTGAAAATAAAATTTTTAAAGTTCAATAATTTTTTAAAAATACAAATAATGTTTATTCTTTAATTTTATGAGCATGTCATTGTAGCCTGCAATGTATTTATCCACTGTGATTTTTTTGAGTTTGGTATATCAGTTGGTGTTAGTGTAGTCGCTTAAATGGAAACATGCCAAATATGACTTTTACAAGCCATTACGTGAAAAAAAAATAGAGATAAAAAAATTCATAATAGCCAAATTCAGTCACATTTTGTGTCTAAAACAAGAAAAAAAAATTGCTGGTACAAATACAAAATAAAATAATAATGATGAAAATTGCGGTAGACCGCGCCCCTTCCCGAGTTACGTGATTAGTTCATTCTCGTAATACTTACGTAAAATTATAAATGTTCACCATGTCTTAAGTCACGGCCAACACGACAACGACCGCACACAGCCTGTCAATTTCTGCTGCCGATCGGTACGTCTAGAAGCACACTTTCTGTTTTTAAGTCAGCACTTAACCACACGCAGTTGTGAACACAGCTTTAGTCGTCTCGCAAACAGATCAATACGCCACCCTCCGTGCACGAGATATCTCTCTGAAATGAACGGCAGTAATTTTTTCCCCTGGAGAGTGTTTGGGTATATGTACAGCCAAACGGGACGACGTAGTAGTTATTTTTGAGGTTATAAAACGACAGATAAGAATACAAAACATATTCCGTAGAGCGACGGAATTCGTGTTGCGAACCTAGAACTTAAGGCCACGCTCTTTAGTTTAATTTGTTTTTGCAATAATTATTGTCTTTTAACTTAAACGAGAGCAGATATCATAAACCTGTCTGGCAGTTTTGTTTCGAATGTTTTTTGCCGTGATAACTAATTTTTTCAAAGCTATAAATACGGTTTCAAGTAAAAAAGTCAACTAACTAGAATTTCGTTAATTAAGCTAAATAATTAGCAAAAAAGAACATAGTATTTAATGCCTTGAAAAAATCAGCCAACACGGAGAAAACAACACTGCCAAACAGATTTTTGATATCCGCTCTCGTTTAGGAGTAAAAAGTTAATATCGCTAAAAAAAAAAGTAGAAACTATAGTCTATAGATCGTAGCCTTAACATTTTAAGAGACCGAGACTCCAAGCATTCTCTAATGAAACTTACGGACTTTCGTGCATTAGTAGTTTTTAGCTACAACATGTATAATGTTCGATGAGGTTTTTGAGTTGGTTATCTCGAAAATGAAATAATTCAGTTTGGAGTTGTTTAGCTTGGCGAAATGTATTTTCGCAATAATTTATTTGGCAAAGTATTATTGTTATATGGGGGGGGGGGGTTTATAAACGTTAAAATGCATTTTACTAAAATACCGAGAAGTTTAGTAACCGTGAAATTCTGTTTGGTTTATACGAAGTGTGTGTAATGGTTTTGTTTATAGATTAATGAAATGTTTGGGGCAGGCAAAATTTTTATTTTTATTTATTTTTTGTTTTAAATAAATTAGCTACATGTGCTGACACATCTTCTTTCTTTTATGCGTTTAATTTCCCTTTAGTTTTTGACATACTCTGTTTCACACAACTTACACACATTTTAACTTTGTATGTTTGGCGCCAATGCCAGTCAACGTTTTTGGTACTGAATTAATGAGATGAACACGAAACCATTGTCACTGTATGTGTAGTATTTTTTTTATTAGAATACGTTACCTCAAATACAGTACTGGTCCTCATAACTGTCAACATTTACTGAAGTTTATGCGAAACTGATTATATTCGTGGTCGAAACATGTCGGTCACAATACCACCCACATGTACACGAAAATAATTCTACGTGCTAATTGAAATCATATATATATAACTTATATATATTATTAAAATACGAAATCTCTCTTTTTTAATTAAATTTAATGTTTGTTTATTAAGAGGTTTGGAAGGTTATCTTTTTAACAACTAAGTTTAATCATTTTATATTATTCACGATTATTAAATTAATAAATTAGTGTCGACTGTACCGTGAACTATTTCCTTCGTTGTTATTTTTGTCGTATCTTTAACCATGTCGTAAAATAAGATATTTTTGTAACCACGCGTGGTGTTGTGTTTGAATATAATGCACACAATTAATTACATTTATCTTTTTAGCGATTGTATTGACATATATTAGTTAGCAATTTATTAAAAATAAGTTATCGATTTAATTATTAGTAAGGGGTCGGAAACGAACTACCAATCATAATGCACGAGTTCCAGTTTCTTGACACACTTTAACTACAATACCTCTAGTTGTGTCTATGCACTATTGCAAACATCTTGCGTTAAGATTCCTACGAAAAACATCGGTTTTCATAGACAAGTGGTCCATCATGCGTGAAGAGCGCAATTAAATTATATTTTCTGAATCGTAATTGAGTTTTTTTCTTTCTAATTATTCGAGGTAATGTATGTTCGCAAGTATTCGCCATGTTATAATGATATGCATCTATGAAGAGGTGGGCCCACATTGTTCGACCATTCAGCATGCGTTTAATATTCAGGAAGCTGTACAGTTTTCTAGTGAATTTTTCTAGGCCTTATTTACTCTATGTGCTTGGTTATTGTCTCGAGTGCTTTCGGAGAGCGGAACAAAATCCACTGTTCTTATCGCTTTGTAAATGTTTTGCTCCGACATGTGGCCGGAAGTTCGAAATCGGAAAAAAAAAAATATATAAAAAAATCCCACCTGAGATCCTGCTCTTCTAAATCCGTACTAAAGATCAAAGCAGCGAGATTCTACCTTTGGAAATAACCTCGTATCAGCTCAAAGATTCTCTCTCCAGGTTTCTTTTCTCGAACCGTAGTAAGACCCGCCATTCCAATCCGGTCGGACGTACAACCTTGAAGAAGTGTTCGATTGCTCAGCGGTTGAGGGGGTTGATGGAGATGCTCTTGTACGCAGACAAATTATACTTTGACGACAGAAATTCCCAACAAAACTATTGTGTAGATAAGCTTAATCCACCATATGAAAATTCTCATGTGTACGTTATTGACAGCTAAACTTGAAAACACGTTCATTTATTTTAATGTTTTTTTATAACGTATTTCTTTTTCAAGAAGTTAAGGGGCGGGTCGCTGAAAATTATAGTTGTTTTAAAAATTTTTCTATTCGTACTAGATATTGTTTGTTTTGTACTCGTATATTATGACTGTTTGTTACTGCAACGAAAATTTTCCAGCTGTCATGGGTTTTGTTTTATAGCGTATTAAAGTAAAAATTTGCATAAAACAGAAAAACTAACTTACCTTCCGAAATGAAAAAATTCGCAGTGAAGAACAGAGCCATGGACTAAGACATAATTCTGAAAACTACATTTCTTTCATTTTTTTATTTTGAAAATATTTTTAAAAGTTTAGCATTTCTTTATTTCAAATTAGTTTTTTTATAATAAAAAAGGTCAATGCTGTTTGTAAATATGTCATGTCATAGTCCATGGCACTGTTCTTCAGTGTCAAATATTTCATGGTAGGCCTAAGTATGTTGGTTTTCCTTTATTGCATAAAACCGTTTTATGCAAATTTTGACTTTAATATGTTATAACACAAAAACTTTGAAAGCCAAAAAATTTTCGTTACCGGAAAAAAATAGTCGCAGTATATTCCTAGAAAACAAACTATATCTCATACGAATAAAAAAGATGTTTAAAACAATTAAAATTTGTAGTGAACCCACCCCCTTAACGCGTGAGAGGGACGATACTGGTACGCTCGATGTCCTTGCTGACAATAAACATTAAGTTCAGAGTATATTATTAGTTAACCATAATGGGTAGAACCTTGCGTGGAACATAATCTTCCCCTTGTTCTTGTTCGTTTTCACCTGTTTGTTCCTATAATGTGTGTTGCGTAATGCTTCACATAAGTGCCGCCATGTTTGTACGTACAGTATGTTTTGTATCCCGAGACCTGGCGCTTTTTACCTTTGATTTTGCCAGCCGGTTCTATTTGAGTTGCGATGTAGAATGTAAGGTAGCGTGGTACATATATTAACGTTAGAACTTTGATCGAGATCTACGGGTTTTTGGAGTCACTGCAAGATAAAATAAGGGAAGGGTGGGTGTATGAAATAAAATAAATCGTAATCGCATATGACAGATTTTTGTTTCTTTTTGAACAAGTATTTTATTATCCCTGGAAGCTTCCTTGGAATAAAATATTTTCACTGCAGTAATCATAGGTATAAAATTACAATTTTGGCTTTAGTGATGTTTAATCAGAAATCCATCATTCTGGTAGAATGTTTGCTCACAAAATTGATAAAATCTATTAACTAGGATGGCCATTTTTCTACATAATTTTAATAAAGTTCCACACTTCCGTAAGGGGCCTATGAATGGGATGCAGGCGTGCGATAAGGCTAGCTTACCACAGTCGACAGTAACAGCTTCGCTTCTATTCGATGCACGTTATATTTGAATGCAGTGCTTTCGTTTTACGCTTTTTTTCTATGGGAACTTTAAGCGGCTACTCTACAATTTTATTTGTTGAAAGTTTGAAGTACGGCGACCCTACAATACTTATTTATGGAAAATTTGAAGCAAAGTTAAACGCGTGTTTCTTTTGTGTTTTACGAATCCAGGCGGTACTTTTTTTTACTCATCGTCGGTCTAAAAGAAAGCCGTTTTTAGCATTTTGAGAGGCCTCAAAATCACGTTTCTATAAGCGTGCTGTATTTTTAAAATGAGAAAAAACATAATACCAAGTGTTTTCTTTTCGTGCATAAACGTTTTGCGAATAAGTTTGGCTGTTTCGTGTAGAGAAGAATAAATGCGGGACGTTTCGACACTGTTCATGCGCACATAAGCTTTAGGCCCATATATACATCCCGATTTAAATGTCTTTAAATAAAGGCTAATATTACCTAATCTTTAAGAGAAGTCCTCGACTGGCGCATGGACGGCGTTGCAGCGTATCACGCGCATACATTTTTACACGAAACCGCTTAACTTATTAATATTATGTTTACCTACGAAAAGAACACACACTTGAAACTATGCTTCTATTTTTTCAAAAATGCAGCACGCTTGTTAGAAACATGATATTCGGGCCTCTCAAAATGGCTAAAAACGGGGTTTTCAGACTATTGTAACTCCGAAAATATTACCTGAATTCGTAAAGTGCAAAACGAGAAGCATGCGTTGGTCTTTACTTCAAACTATTAAAAAATAAAATATTGGGGCCACCGCTTAAAGTCCCATAGTAAAAAGACTACAACGGAAACCTTGCACGCCAGTTTGGCGAGCTGCGAATAGAGGCGATATGCTTCTCGTCAAGCGTGGGACACTGGCTCTTATCGCTACGCTGTTCCCACGCGTCAAAGGTGGAAATTTGATACCGGAAGGACTCCTCTTAAGAGTTAGTGGACCTGGCGCGTGAGACGTGCTGTAGCGAGGTACGGAAGGTATTTTAACTTGTATAACTATTAAACATGTTTCCAGTGCGTTTATCTACGAAATGAAGACACACTTCAAACTGTGCCCCAATGATTTTACAAATGCCGTCTGCTAATTAAAAACACAATTTCCAAGCTCCTCAAAAGTGCTAAAAATTACTTTTTCACGTTGCTGTAGCTGAGAAAATATCAACCGTATTTGGGAAACCAAATCGTAGGAACCTACATTGGACTCTACCTCATACTTTCCACAAATAAAAATAACGGGGCCATCGCTTGAAGTCTCGTTGAAAAAACGGTTTCTATGAAAACACTGCACGCTAGTATAGTCCTTCGCACTTAGAGGCGATGAGGTGTTTGACGGACGTGTTATATTCGACTTATAGCCTTCCCCGTTTCCGTGCCTTAAACGTTACATACATAAACTAGCGTCCACTATGTTTTACTGTCGTTACATCCACAAGAGTATTTACGTAAGCCTCCCGCGCAGCGATTTTCGGATATAAAAATTATTTTCAAATGAAAATGAGAGTATTTTTAAAATTCGCTTATTATAGAGTCCTAGACATTATAATATATTACAAATTAAAATAGAATACAGTTTTCCATTTTTGTAGAATTTTGTGGTTTCAAGCCCTTATTTTTCTAAAACAGTTTTTAATTTTTTACTTGAAAGTAAAGCATGCTACCGCATAGTCCTATATAAATAAACGTCCGCTGATAAAATATCTACTGGGCAAAGAAATCTCGTCGAAGTTTGGTGAATAGTTCAGATTTTATTAACGATTGAGTATTCCAGTCGTCAACTCGATATCGTACCTTTTCCGTACCCCTTAACTCTCAGATGTCTTAAGAGTTCTACCCTCAAATCACATACGTATGTTGTCGCAGTAACCTTGTCCAGATTGGCGCAGTCAAGCGAGAGACGTCTCTGCATAAATACACGCTGCCAATAACTATGAAGCACAGCTGCAGATGTGCGCGTTGGGTACCGAAACAAGGTGGTACAAAATTATTTTCACGACTGTCAGGTATTCCTAGTGATGTGTATCGTTCTCTGCTGTGTTAAAATATCTTCTAGGTGATGTGGTGGTTTGATTTAGCGACATGTACTTTCACACACAGTTTCACTGTGGATATTAACCTGCATTGTGTTCTTTTATGTTGCAGTGTGTGCTGTACCTGTGGGCGCTGAAACTGTGCCATCCCACCACGTTATTCCTATTACGAGGTAACCACGAGTGTAGGCATCTAACGGAATACTTCACATTTAAACAAGAATGTAAGTATGTCGCATTTATGTGTTGCACGTGTCTAGTTCAACTGTCCCGTTCTTAAACTCTTCAACTGGTGACGTAGTGTCTGCAAGTGTCATTTGTAGGACCTGTAGTAAAACCATATAACGCCTGGTTAGTAGAGATTATGGTTTATCGCGGGAAAACTTGAAAATTTTCTGGGTTTCAACATACGTTCAGCTTATGAAAATATGACTGGCTTTCGCTTGTATATAGTACTGTTGCCCTATTTGACTGAGCCAAAAAGAATCCCGCTATTTTAATAGTTGATCCCTGCTATTGGTATACAGACAGCTACGTTGTGTCAGACGTATACAATCCAGTCACATGTCACAAGAAAATACAGTGTTTCAAATGGCATGTTGGCACAAAAAATTTCCGCGATATGCCATCATGTCTACTGATTGGTAGAAATGTAGTTGAGTTTGAAGTCATTATTAGTTAGAAAGTTGTGAAGTTGTAAATTATAGGGGCTTAAATGGTTCACGATAAATAAAGTATCTTTAAAGCCCTGCGTGATATATATGTACACTGAGAGAAAGAATTGTTTCATTATACTAAATATATTTGTTTGGGTGATGTTTGCTTCAGCCAAACAATATTTTGTTGGTAATACCAAGCTTGGTGTCCTTCAAACAAAATTATTTATTTCCCTCGACCAAATTATTCATTTAAACGCAATTTGTTTGTGCCAGACGTATATTTGGTTACTACAGGACGTCGAATAAATATTTTGTGTAAACAAACAACTAGTTACAACTTGTCAACAAAATAATATTGTTAGTTATAAGTGAAGTGCTTTGTACCAACAATTTTTTTTTCGATGGACTA
>PNEQ01073654.1:0-59577 GCA_003012365.1 Medauroidea extradentata
TCATTATGTTAACTGGTTTTCAAGTTTTGTATGAAGTAAAAATACGCAAATTTTGACTTTGAAGTGCCATTACGGGAAAACTAGATGAGCTAATTTTTTTCCGTTAGAAGTATGTGTACTCTCAAGTAATGTGTACAAAACTAACACTATTTCATACAAATATAAAATTATGTTTTTTCCCCACTTGAACAACCTTAAGCACCATCTTCAACATTTACAGTCTTCGGTGTACAAGTTGTATTTTGACTCTAGGAATCATTTTGAGGAACGCAGAAAGCGTAACTGTCGCCAACATAACGCTTTGGGGGACAATCGAGTTACAGTATTTTATAAATACCTAACAGTAATACTCAACTCGGTTGTATTATTTTCATCTGTAACGTTGTGTAACATTCCATATGGCTACCACCACCCTAACTAAGCAATATGAATTCTCGCATTCGATTGCCATAAATAGCAAATATTAAAATAAACCTGTCTTGCGAACATTCATTCTCCTCAGACGACGGAGATGAATCAACTTTCGTGGTGTCATTATACATTATCTTATATATGTTTATATATATATATACACCCACATACGTATCGGGAGAAGGCTGATGCAGCCTTACTAGCAGCCTGGTATCCTCACCCCAACTCCCACTCATGCACATCCCTAACTAGCGGAGGGGAGGAGTTCCAGCCTATAGAAGTCAAGTTGCAACAGTGAAATAATAGCAATAGTTAAAATAAGTAACTTTTAGAAGTAGGTAAATACTTGCAGAGTAATTGACAAGGGTTTTATTAAGCATAGATAGTTCGGCACAATGTGAGTGAGCATTAAAAATTTTACCTTAGAAAAATATCATTAGCCGTTACTGCGTTTAATTCAACATTAATGATAGTTGTCTTTCTCCCTATGTGTTTGGTAGCGAATTACTG
Organism: Medauroidea extradentata; assembly: GCA_003012365.1. Taxonomy (NCBI): domain Eukaryota; kingdom Metazoa; phylum Arthropoda; class Insecta; order Phasmatodea; family Phasmatidae; genus Medauroidea; species Medauroidea extradentata. Next base: position 922 of record PNEQ01073654.1, read on the forward strand.
AATATAGTTTTGTTTATTTTTCTATTTTAATACACAATCATTAAAATAAAATTAACTAAAATCGACATACTCGCATCTTGTTATATTAATAAACTTTTTTTATCCAACTATGTAAGTTCATTCCGTATGCACAGTTTACCGTACACACGCAAATATTAAGTGATGTGTGTGGTTAGATATTTCCCGTCGTCAGCAGTTACGCGCGGAAATATACAAATCGGCGAAAATAGAAATTTAGCAAGCCTTTTTTTAGTGGTCACTGTATTGCGAACCGCCTATAATACAATATTGAATAAATAAGGCAATGGGAACTAATTGCTGTCCTTGATGGGCGGGGCCATGTTACAGAAACTGTCTCCTGATTGGCTCAAGTGAAATAAAGGCTGTGAGACAAGCGGCGCCAGGCAGGAAGCGACGCGAGGGTTGTTTTGAACAGTAAAAGACAGACGAAAAGAACGGAGAGACGCGGATGAACCCCCTGGCGCGCGTCGCGACGCCGTTTGGACAGACATGTAAAAGCGCAAGCCGAGGGGGAGGGGGGACAGTCGAACGCTGAGTTGTGCGTCGTGACGCCTCCAAACTTCGACGCTTGCAACTGATACGGGGTGGACAACCACCGCTATACTCACGACGATTCCTCTAAGAGTTCATTTGAATTGCTCTATTAAGGGCGCGGTTAACCTCAGTTTTCAACGTCTTTATTTATTTTATATTTGTACCAGATATTTGTTTTTTTTTTCTTATTTTAGACATAAATTGTGACTAAATCTTCCTCTTAGAAAATTGTTGTATCTCTCAGTTTTTGCGTAATGAGTCGTAAATGTCACAATTTGCACTTTACGGTTTTATGTACGCCACTAAAACCAACTGACATACCAAACCGAAAAAATTCTCAGTGTATAACAAGGTTGTAGTATATGATTTGACATGTATAAAAACAAAAATAAATAAATGTTTGTATTTTAAAAAAAATTTATTTTAAAATTCTGCATTTTTAATTATATTATATTTTTTATTTTTATATGTGTCATTTTATAGCCTACAACATTCTTATACACTGAATTTCTTCGGTTTGGTAAGTCAGTTGGTTTTAGTGGCGTACATAAAACCGTAAAGTGCAAATTTTGACGTTTACGACTCATCACACGAAAACTATGAGAGATACGACAATTTTTTAAGAGGAAGGTTTAGTCACAATTTATGTCTAAAGTAAGAAAAAAATATCTGGTACAAATATAAAAATAAAAAAAGACGTTGAAAACTGAGGTGGGCAGCGCCCTTAAGAGGGCGTGGTAGATTTAAAAAAGTGCTGAGTTATACAATTAAGATCTACACTTTTTTAAAGTCAATAATAAATAAAACTACAAAACAACAATACTTGTTTATTATATTTGCCAACCTTACGAGCAAACATTTATTCGGAATTATGAATTTGTAAAGCGTGATCTCTTGCGTCGCAATTAAGTGTACGAGATTTCAGTGTCAGAGAGTGTTTTTCAGATATGCGTAATTCGAGAAAAATTTTTGCTCAGAAAGTTGGCAGAAATAATTACCTAGGATTGTTTTTTTTTTTTTTTTTTTAATTGGCTTTGAGAAACCTACAATTCTAAACTGATGCTTTTAGCTCTGAATTATAATACACCAAGCATTCTTAAGTGTTATAAGTCAGGGGGGCAGACCACTGACGATGACAGCCGTTCCGGTGTTTCAGACGCACTTACGCAGCCCTCATAAACCCCATTATTTAAACAGAGGCAGTTTTTGTTATGTTTATAGCTATAAAAGTACTACGCGTATCAAAATTGCATTAGCAGTTTATTAAATATGCACCTGTTCTTATACGAGCTGCGTTCTTCAAAACCAAATATGGCAAACAATTACATTATCACTGTGATTAAATTTTTTTTTTGTAAAATTTGTAATCAATCATCCATTCTTTACACTTCACATCGGCTACCGCAGCGAAAATAAGAACGATTGTGTCTTTGATGAAACGCGAAGATAATGTTAATATGCGTAATACTTTTATTACGATTGCGATAGTAAGATTAGCCTTGATTAACATGTAATTAATGCGTGTTGTATACATCTGCCCGAAACACTGGAACGGATTCTTGAAAAATATTCAACGTAATTTAGTAAGGCATCACTCAAGACTATAAGACGTACAGCTATCTTGTTCATGGCTAATATCAGGCGAATAAACTTATGCAACACTTGTCACGCCCCGAGAGGATAGAAACTGGATTTGTTGATATTCATTAACAAATCGCCCTCAAAGCACGTGACATATGTTACTGAAACTAAGCTCTAGAACTCATTTTAAATTTACTACTAAGTAGAAAATTCAACTGTTATATAAGCCTGTTTCTAAATGTTACGTAAACTCATAACTTTGTGAAAATACATATTTTGTGGATTTAACTGAACACTATTTTCGATTGTTTTATGCTTATTATTCTCCAGTAGAATATACATAATGTTAAAATACTATATAGTACTTATTTAAAATCCAAAGTTTTAACTCCCGCCTATTGCCGTTTATTTTCACATCCAACTTTATCCTCTCTTTGGTATAGTGCAGAAGTTGAGTTACTTCGTCATGCACGACAGTGTTTCAGGCTGCATACCTCCCAGGCATTCATAAATCCACCTCCAACTGAACATGTGATTGCAGTGGAAACGGGAAGGGTTAGAACTTACTCGCAAGGTGACCTTCGTTGATGCATTTTTTTCTTATTGATTACTTACATGCCACGTAAAATTTCTATAGCCGTTGGTCACAAAGCAATAGTGTGTAAGGGGTCTACTTTTCGTAGCGTTATTTTTTGTAGTTGCTTGTTGACATGTAATTTAACTGTTACGTACTTACCTTTTTATATGACATTTGCCCTTCATTTTATGGTGCATTTTCAGGTTTGAAATTTCTATCGTTGAAGCCATTAGCCACCTTCATGAATCATGGTAGCTCCAATGTTGCATATGCTTCCCTAATTATTTGTCCTCAAGGATGCACTTCCGCCGGATGAACATATACTAACGACTCATCCTGTATTTTGCATCATCGAGAGCATAATAAATTATACGTACAATTTATTACAGGTATTAAATAGTTCAGGATGGAAAGTTTCGGGAAAATATACCTGCGTGAAGCCTAGCTTTCGGGATTTTCTTTCAGAGATAGTTCTGGCCGTCCCCGGCCGTTATCCCGTATACAATTTCTCGGAATACATCACTTTCCTCCAAGGATAAATACCGTCGCTTCTCCGTTAGGGCCTCATTCGATGTCACACTTCAAGGATGACAACTTCCTACGGGCTACACCCAGAAGATTCCGTACATTCTGTGCGCCCAGCGACACGAATTGCGCTTAAGGTTGCCGCCTGGGTGGACGCTTTTTGCGCGTTCGAGGCCTAGAAGTGGGCTACAGTAAGCGTATCACGCCTCCCCCTAGCCTCTAGGTGCAAGTCAATGAACTGGCGTGCATTCTCCTCGCCGACAACTCTTGACGAGTTGAAGATCTCAGTAACGCTAATCATTGTGCACAGGACACGGTCGTAGAAGAACAGGTCTAGACACTCGCCTATCTACCATTGTATTTTGCTTGACCCCCTTGTTGTTTGGCTGTAGTTCGTCAATTTACCGAGTTTGTCTTACTTTTTGGCGCTGTTTTCCAGGCGGTCGGACTGAAACTCCGTCCACTTGTTTCCATTGTTAAATTTATAAAATAAATAAAGTTTGCTGGAGCATTTTCTTAAATTTGTAAGCGAAGGAAGTATTTCATAAATTGATAAAAAATACGTTTTGATAAATAATTTATCTTAGTGGGGGGGAAGTGGGCGGAGTTTGAGTCGACCGCCGTAAAAGCAGCGCCAAAAACCTATAGCATTGTCGTGAACTTAGTGAACTACAGCCAAACAACAAGGAGGTCAAGTTTCCAGGCGAGTGTCCAGACCTGCGCTTCTACGGCCGTGGTACAGGATTATAATTTAGCCCCAAGTTGTTTCCGATATTTTACCAAAATATAACAATCAAAATTTTATTTTTTCGAAGGTAGATTTCTTCCTTTAAGGATTGTTATAAGCATAAATTTTACACACACACACACAAACATATATATATATATGTGTGTGTGTGTGTGTGTGTGTATTGTTGCGGCCTCCACTATCTTGCTGAGCAGTGTAAGAAGATACAGTGGTAGCAGAACTAAGGGACCTCCGTGTGCACTGTACGTCTCATGTTACCTTTTGTAGCGCCACAGCAGGCACCTGCACGCCGCGGCTATGGTGCGACCAGCGTTATGACCAAAAGGTTTCAACATGCGTTGCGCTGCTCATGTTACCTTTCTGCGACGCCCGGCGGCGACCACCTGCACGCCTACCTCGGGTTTTGAAAAATACTCGAATGACAGCAGATATCGTGGTCTAGAGTATTCCTTTGTGAACTCTCTTCTGCGGTGTGGTGCTTGACCCAGATTCGACCTCATTCTAGGAGTTTGGAGATAAAGACTTAGGGCGAAAATTCTAGACTTTTTATTGAGAGTATGAAGGTGAGCTGTGTCTGTGGCAGAGACAAGAGAGTTTTGGCCGGCAGGCATCTGGTGTGAGCGACAGGTTGCGAGAAGAGTTCAACAGTGTTCAGCGAGATTGTTTGCGGCAACGAGGGCCTCGGGACAGACATCGGTGTGTTCATAGTTCTGACATTGTGTCCACCATTCGTGAACGGTGAGACAGACATGAAATGAACAGAGACCTTTTATAGAGGACTAAAATTTTATTATTTAGATTTTATAATATTTATGTAAATAGTAGTTATTTGTGTTATTTGATGTTTTATTTGCAGTAATTAATCATTAATGACAAACATAATTTATTTTGGTGTAGATAACTGTAAATAAATTGGTTAACTTTATTTATTTTATTTTATCAAAGACCTCTATCACTCAGCTAACTTAGCTCAAACCTGTAAATGTGTGTGTGTATATATATATATATATATATATATATATATATATATATATAAAATTAAAAAACACAATATGTATTATATACGTATATATATATATATATATATATATATATATATATATATATATATATATATATATATATATATATATATATATATAAAAAAAAATATATGTATTATTTATATATATATATATATATATATATATATATATATATATATATATATATATATATATATATATATATATATATACATACACACGCGTACATAATACGTACGGTGTTTTTTAATTTTATATACATATATATATATATGTGTGTGTGTGTTTGTGTGTATAGACCCTAAATGTTCCAGACTGCATTTCTGTACTATCTAACAGTGTTTCACCCAAATTTCCTATAAATCGATGTCAGTGTCATCACTGTAGCCTGCTAGCCTACTGGAGGTCGGACGTGCTCGCGGAATCGCTGGAGAAGATCTGCATTCCTGGTTGGCTGGAGAACTAGCTATTGCTCCGTCACGAGGCCGGCCGGCATCCGTCGCGACCTTGGAAGCGCGGAATTAAAGCGGACCGCGCTAATAACACCCCTCCCTACACCTTCTCGACGGAGGCTGCGGCCGGTTCAAGGTGTCTGGACCGCGGGATGAGCCGGATGATGATGTGGGTAATAAAGAAGAAGCGCCGAAGACGAACCAGTCGCATAAAGTTCAGCGGTAGAACCAGTTGCGACCTGTGGTGACTATCGCGCGCAAAAACCATCTATGTGCTGCGGCCACGTGAGAAAACCGTGTTGCCGGGCGGATTGCATATTGAACACCCGTCCACATAGGCCGCAGCCGGTGGGGGTGGGGGAAGGGCAAGAAAGGGAGAATTGAGGGAACTTGCATTCTCTGTTTCTTATATATATATATATATATATATATATATATATATATATATATATATATATATATATATATATATGGGATGTTCACAAACACCGACAAAATTCCGGCAGGTAATGCTTTGTGAAAAAATTCAAGCAATATATAAGGCACTTCGTACGTAACCGTAATGTTAAGAGAGTAATTCGTCTTTGAAAATCAAATTTTGTGAAACTAAAATTTCCCCACAAATCTGATCGACGTAAACTGACAAAACTCAGGATATAACTTCACGACAATACGGCCGACAAACCAACAGTAAACGTCAATTGCTACCTTAAACCCTTACGAAAATAACACGGGTGGCTACTCTTAAATTGCTGACAACTTTTTTAACGTCAGAATAATTCAAAATTTGAAAGTGAATTATTGGGCAATGTGACTTTAGCAATATGAAGGTCCTGTTGTAGCGCATTGTTTTCGCGCAAAACGCACGTGAAGTTTGGACGTGGTGACACAGAGCCTAACGCTATATGGTTCTTTAGTGTTTAAAACTGTTAAGCATTTGCTTATTAACATGAAACTACCTTTCCAATCAAATGTCTGTAATATAAACATGTGTAGTTGTGTATGCTTATTTTGAGTACGTTTATTTGCGTGTATTGGTTTGTGCAGGTGGATTTACTGAAATATTGAAATTGTGGTTATTATATAAGTGTAAAGAAGGAAATAACGAGTTTTTTAATGTCATTAAATGTTTTCTTTTTTAGTCACTCCTATGTATGCTTCCCCCCCCCCTCCCCAATGGACTAAATCCTGCTGACGCCCATACCCGTCTCGCCAGTACTCTTGCACGGGAACCGTACTAATTTTACAAAAAGCGATGCATGTAAAAACACTGTGTTCTTATTTTGTGATCCATATTTAAAGTGGGCACCACAGGCTGAATCGGAACTATTTTTTTTTTGTATTGCTTGTTTGTTTAGAAAAAAATATTTAAAATGTTTTTTTATCGTGCTCTAGTAACATACATTACCTTGCGGTAAACTGATAAATCCATAACATCTTATCACTGTTGTTGAAACAATTGGTCATACAATATTTTTAAGTTATGAATATATTCTCTCCTGTTCAGAGTCATCATGGAACACGTATGTAAAAACTGACGACTAATATCGAAAGCCTTCGTATAATGTTAACGAGCTATACTTAAATTTTTTTAAAGTTGTTTCATAGAAAATATTGGTATGATTTCTAAATGGAAAATTTAACGCTCGGTGAGAGACTCCGCCTTAAGTTTTAACGGAAATGTTGTTTTAGTTAAATTACTAGCATTGTATTCAGGGGGCAGCTTGACAGGATATATTTTACGTGTCCGAGGTCCGACAGCATGGGAACGCTAAGACAAACACAGAATTCTCTTCACGCACCAGTATGGTACCTTAACAAAAGCCATTGCCGACTCCTCTCCCAGCTCCTGTCATTGTGTGTGTGTGTGTCAACGTCTGTACTGACATCGTTGTCCTACGAGACGTAAGACCCATTTACCTTTCCTTACCTTCATATTATATAGCCTGCGTGCAGTCTTCTCGCCGATAATTAGCCTCTATGAGACATTCAGAGGTGGCATCATTTCATGTAGTACGCCTAATATTAAACATAAATGTGTGCTGTAAGTTCCTGTACATTGCTTACCACGATTTTATTTACTCGCTTTCTTACCTGTATGTTTGTTTATCTGTTCGGTACAACTTAGTGTGATAAAAATTTATTGCAAAAAAAAGACTAAAGAGTAGGAAACAATTTGCTCAAATAAAACCAAATTTTAATACATCACGTTTTTAAACAAAATAAAATCTGTAAAATAATTTGTAGCGTAAGCTATTTGTAATATTTAAAACGAAAACAATAGGCGCACTATATATACATATATATATATACACACACATATATATATATATATATATATATATATATATATATATATATATATATATATATAATAGTAAGGAGTGTATAGGGTAGTTATCGTTGAGATTACTCGCACAACAGTTCGTGTCATTTTCTATGCATTTTTATTAGTGACTTAGGTGAACTATTCATGCATAAATTGTCTATTGCACACTTCCCGTGTTTTTTAGTTTTAAATCATACAAGTAATTTCTAGGAGAATTTATTTTACACTTTCTATCCCGTTTAAAAAGAATGGTAAAATTAATTTTTGTATTTTAATATTTGTTACATATTTCGCCACGTCTTTCATACCACAGACCGCAAAAAAAATCATTTTCATTATTTTCAGCAGGTATGAAATAGACTTGGAGATAACTGAACGACGCAAAACACGTAGGCCTACACACGCTTCTAACGTTCTTTGGGTGCTACTCGAAAGTAGTCGTGTCTCACGATCGTTGAGAAGTTTTCAAATGGACTTCTATATCAGCCGAAGCTCTGCTCAGACTCACCGCTCGGCGGCTGGTAACCAAGATTCGTACTAACTATCTGTAACATATATTTTTTTTTTTTCGTCTTTCAAACGTTCGTGTGCTATTCGCCCGATTGTGATGTAATTTTGGTGAGTTGATGTATGTGTGCCAGCAAAAATTTCTGCCTGTATATTTTTTTGCTGGACAGTGGCAAACGTGGTACCTAAACAAATTTAATGGAGGTGACGTTAGAGGGTTTTACAGCCCTTAAACAGCAGGTCTTAAGAGTCGATGAGGGTGAAGTGAGGGGAAAGGACAACACACATTTATGATAGAGTTAGGTTTCAAACCCAGGACCTCTCGTACAGTATACTTGCGCCTAACCGACTAAGCTAAGGAAGGCGGAAATTTTAGCAAAAAAACCTTTGGTGAGTTGTGCGTGCACGCGTGAAGATTTCTGCGAGAAAAAAAAATTATACTTTAGGGAGTAATGTCAATTTGTGGTAGGGGACAAGAACAATGTACAGTACCTAAATACTTAAGTGGAACATGTTTTTTCTTTCGAAATGTTTTTTTTAAACGTTGAACAATAATTAAATTTTACACAATTAACCTATTTCCAAAACTATTTCGTTTCAGAAATATTATCGCACTAAATTTAAAACTGCGCAAACGAAGCTGTGGGCACCAGTAGTTGTATTCATAATTGTCCGCTCAAGTAGATCACGCCATTTTCTACTGGCGGTCAACGATACTGCCTGCCGTGAACTCAAGACAGCTTATACTACGTGTACCACTGACTACAGGCGGCCGAATAAATATCGCTTTTTACGGGTGCACTTGCGTTGCGTCTGCTTGCGGTGCATTGTAATTATATACTCACGTAATGCCATATAAGAAGCATTTAACTGGCTCTGCACTTGCGTTGCGCTGCGTCGGTGCAAATAGCATTTGGCGATATTTAATCAACCCCCAGATATGTTTGGCTGAGAGCGAACGTATTCTTCACTAACGTCTGAGTGACTACGTGTACGGAAATATAAATAACGTGGAGTTTGTTTTATTGAAAATTCCTTACGTGAATAATGGGGAAGGTGCGCGTAGCAATAATTACAACCTGCCTCTTGTAACATTTTCGCGGGAATAATTACACCTGCTTATCGGCTAATCACTTCAATTACCTTGCTAAAAGGTTTTATCTTACTGCACATTTTAATTGTTTGAGCAGAGGCCAACTAAAACTGACCTCCGCTTCTTGCGTCGCTAATGCAATATCTGATTCTCAAGGTTCTTGACTCGAATACCGACTAAAACCTTGTAGCATCTAACATGCTTCATCCTTCAAAGCGGGTGATAAAATCATACCCAATTAGAAAAGAAATATATTTTTTGAAAGTAAAATTTCCATATCTGTCCGTAATACACTAAAATAATAATAACAAAACAGAGGTGATGATAAACATAAAACAGAAGTTGTATAAAATTGTTAAAGTTCGTAGATACAGAAGAAAGCAGCAGGTTTCCTTCGACGAAAACAGATGCCGCCATGGATGACCTCTGGAGGCCGTGCTGTCGCGAGGCTGGAAGCCGCAGCTTCAATAACTCGCTAGTGTTTGTAAAATCAAATGCACCCCAACAGACTAGTTGCAAATAATTGAAACTAACGGTGAGGTGCATGTAACTGTTTTAAATGGGCTCCAGACTTGTATTTAAGGCTGGAAGGAGATTGTTGCTAAAAGAAAAGAATAATATTTTACGTATTTGTGTAATCGGCGAGGAGATAAAGCTCCCTTCCTGCTAGGCTGGAGTGAGTTGTGGTGTGTTGTTATGTACTAGTGAGTGTGGTTGTTGTCTTCAAGTGGCTAGATAAACTCACAGTGTTGTATTTCGTGAAATTCCTGCAATCACTGTGTAATGCGTGGATATGTTTGTGACATCGAGGGATAAAAGTCCTTAGAAAAGAATTAGTTGCGATATTTAGCGAAGTTTCGGGTGTTGGTGCCTGTTCAGGCACATGAATTATCTGAGGAATCCGGCAGACTGACAGTTCTTCTGTATATCTTCATTTTGCTGTCTATGTTTACAGCCATGTCCCTCGCCATGATTGTTTGTAGTGTCCTCGTAGTTCTCTTTCAGTATTGTCACGTTTCCCAAGCACATTGTTTTTGCTATTGTCTGACTTTTAGTTTCATTTTCGTGTTACGTACCTATTGTATTCCAAAGCCGGAATCACGCGTTACAAATTTGTCGACAATAGCTGATATTGTCTTATCATTTGCATTTTGCTATTTTCATACATATTATTTTATCGTACGTATATTTGTTTTAGTTATTGTGGGGTTCCAACGACTGTGCAACATGCGCTAACAGTGATATTTTTTTGTCCTAACAAAATGGTTCAAATGGTCAACCTTTGCAAGTTTTATTCAATTAACCTTTTTAAATTGTTTTATTGTGATTGTTTTTACAAGTTTTGAGTTTCATCACATTATAAAAACACTGGATTCGACCTTATTTCGACAGATATTTTAAAATAAATGTCGGGTAGAAAATTTCGCCTAGGCGTGTACAGAAATATTTCGTCGATTTAGCCAAAAAAACTACATGTTTGTGTAGGGTGGAGCTTTTAAGGTTTTTTTATATTCAGTGTTTAGATACTGTTTAAAGTTTCGTTACCAAACACAGTGGGTTTTTGTTTATATTTTAATATAAGTAATTTTTAATGCAGTATTCGATGTAACAGTACTTATTTAAGACCTGCCCAGACAGCAGAGATCTACGGCAGATGGAAGTTTATTCAAAAACTGCTCAACATACTTTACATTCTGTTAACTAAGGAATATAATTCAAACAATTTCAAGACTAATAAAAGTCATTAAAGTTTATTTTCTCTTGGCTAAAATGGATGTATCAGTGGCCCTATACTTTTATATTTATTTTTGAAACCTCTAGGTGCAGAATGTTAAAAATTGATACAGTCACCCCCTAAATATATCACTGAGACAAGCTATTGGCTGTATTCTATGTCCTACACTTAGAGGCTAGAATGAAGCGTGATGCGCGTGCTTAGGTCGTCTTTAAGGGCTTCAGCACTAGTTGACATAGGACGCGCGAGGTACGTCCACTCATACTGCCAACTTAGCCCGTTTCATTTCCTCACTGCGTCCTTACGTTCCAATGACGACAAGTCTGTTGTTAAGAATAAGCGGATGAAGATGGTATTGCAGACCTGACGAGTTCTGACTCACTTGCGAGACCTCGTGAAACATTGATAGTTTGCCAGGAACAAATTGAGGCTATAATGCGCGACATGGGAGTATGGGATAATTGGTGGTGTTCTGAGTGGTACATTAACCTTCAGACTGGCAGAGTGTCCAAGGTCACGGTAGTTACTGTTTTTACACATAACTGCCAGAGATAATAAGGCCGACCATTGAGCAGAGAGTGAAGGGTCAAAGATGAGCTTTCTCGCGCCAAGTATGACGACATGTTGGCGTGTAAGATAGAAGAATCACTAAGTATAGGCTTGGCTGAGTAACTGAGCTTGATAATTGCTAGTCTATAGGTGAAATATTATTTTTATTTGTACAGCTCGCTTAAACATAAGCGTAGTCTTGTACTTTTGGTTCTTTACATAGGCTATTATTGGTGAGGTAGTTGGGTTTGTCTTCTTCAAGCCTTCCAGCCGTCACCAGCTCGCCAGGATGGTCCTGGGTCGAGACCCACGACGTGCCGCCGTCCGTCGATAACGAACCTTCCATCATCAGCCTCCGGCATCATGCTAACGGTGAGGTCTAAGGTGTCCGAAGGGTCACCCATTATAGAGCAGAATATTAACTTAATTACATTAACAGCCGCTTTCCTTCTATCTAAATTGTGTGGTACAACCGTGTAGTATTCTTTAATCGAAACTACGTAGAGCTATGTCGCCGAATTTATATAATGTATTTAATTTAAATATAACCCTCGCCCAAAGCAATATCCACCTAACTAGTTTCAGTATAAAGTGGCTACCTCTGACCACAGCCACCCAACCACTTTAATAACTCTTGCGTAAAACATATTTTAATAAATATTTTAGACCATACGGTTAAAATGTTAACCACGAGGTTAGTTAATTTAAATATGTTTTTATATCGTGATTATGGGAATAATGAATACATATAATTAGTTCAGTATTTATTTAAAATAGCTTTAAGTTAATCACGCTTCTCTTAATTAAAACATCCTACCATTGGAAATTTTACTTATCTAATTTATACGAGATTTTACAGATGGGTGGGGAAATTAATTAAATTTATTATTTAACTAAATTATAAATTTATTAAGTTTGGAGAGATGGCGGCTTGACAGTGAGAGGTGAGGAGTGAAAGGCTCATCCACCAAATGTTATGAAACAATTATTTACGGCGCACACAGAATATTTAAGTCCTTACAGTTAGCATGTGGCCGGAGGCTGATTACAGAAGGTTCGGTTAAGGCCATTGTCTTTCAATTATGTCAAATAATTGCAAATAACTCTCAAAATTTTTTAACCAAATGCTAATCGAAATTTGAGCCTGTTTACAGTCATACGATACACAATTTTGCCAGAGCGTTTTTTAAAGAAATGTGCCGTTTGCAAGCAAAAAAATTATCTTGCTTTATTTTGCCTTATTTAGACCACAATATACGTAATATTTCAGAGACAAAAATCTAAAAATCTGATTGATGTATTACAACAGAAAAATTCAAATACAAACTATAATATATGTCTTGAAACTGTAAGAATGAATTTTTGTTGCACGCGTGTGTGTATGCATTAAACATATTTTTCTAAACCACTGCAAAACTAAAGAGCGGGGCCGTAACGACGGACGGTGGTACTTCATGGGTCTCGACCCAGGACCATCCTGGCGAGCTGGTAATGGCTGGAAGGCTTCAATGAGACAGACCCCGATTCCCCCAATACATTGTGTAATGGGAGATGCAAAGCAACGCTAGGAGCAGCACTGTCGCGCCTTGCAGACGGCCGGAATGGTGATAGAAACGTATTTTTCGTATGCGTGGCAATGGAAACGCGCGTGTATTTTCATTTTTAACGGCTCGTGTGGATAAATACAGGCTTAAATTATTGTATATAAAACCAATATTGAGCACGACGAACTATTTAATACATAATATGAAATAAATTGTTTAATATTTCCGATATTATTCATTGAAGTGAGCATTAGAAACGACGCAGAATAAAGCCGCATGGAGAGAGTGTAGCAGTAAACAATCTTGTTATGCGGAAAATACAATTTATAAGAAAAAAATTTAATGTAATCTTTTTGGAAAACTTCAAAATTGATTAATATTTGTGCGCACGAAAACTGTCCGTTTAGAATGCTTATAGGTTACACAATGCTTGAAGGTTAGTTCATGCTGTTGTTACAACATATATTAATATTATCGTTACTGCAAGTAGACTGTTACTTTATATAAAACAGGGATACTATGAGCTTGTAATTTAACGTTACTAGATATTTACGGAACGTTCCGCAAACGTAGCTTCGAAAATTTTTTTTTAACATTTTTGTAGGGAAAAAAATCTACGTTTCAAAAATAAACATAAAACGGAATATTATTTTTAATAAGACACGCATGCTAAGTTTGTATTTAAACGCTTACAAATGAATAGACACGTCTACGACTATATAATTTCAACAATTTAGTATTCAGTAAATGGACGAGGTTAGGCCAAACCTCGTTAGTTCTAAATAAACCAGTTATAATGAAAGAAACGTGTTTACTACAATACATACAGAAATTGGAAAAGAAAATACAAATAGGTAATACAGAATCAGTTTGAAGACTACTGTTTATAATATGAATATAATTAGATTGGCAGAAGTTGCGATGTGTGAAAATGACAACACTCGTAGTCGTAACTATATTTTTACACTGTTACCTATCGACATTGCTCTTTATATACATATAGAAACATATTTTTAATAAATCTCTTTTATTTTTACAATGAGGAATAGTATTTTTGCAACCTAGTATTTATTTATAGACATTAAATAGCTTCGCTACGCACGTGTACAATATAGCGTCTGCAGTCGGTATCACCATTCCGAAGGTTCAGAAGTTCACCACCAGATGTCAGCCACTTTGCTTTGCATCTCCCATACTGTCACACTTCAGTGCAGGTGGGGTGAATCACTGGCCCATGTCTTGTGTAACTATTCACCTAATTGCACTATCGTCGTTATTAGCCCGTCCTCCAAGCGAGGCTCTTGGTATTCATAACACACTGTAATGTGGTACATATTGCTATCGGTATATTTAATATGTTATTAACTCTCTTAAGGCTCGGTTTCAGTCACCATATTTATTTTCATTATTTTTCGCATTTTTGGGATTCCAAGAAGACAAATGTTAAATATGCGATTATACCTCCAATTCTATTTACATTTCGCTACAGTACAGACCTTGTGAGTTAGCTGTTAACTTACAATTACGCCGCAATGTGTGTGTCAAATTTTACAATATTAATAATTTGCCCGACATGTTGCGACGTAACTATACATTACCAGCTCTATTGCCATGCTTGTATTAAAGCACAAGGTAAATAGAATTTGTGGTATAGTCGCTGATTTAACATTTTTCTTTTCAGACTTCCAAAAAAAGCGAAAAATAATAACATTCAATATGGCGACTGAAACCGAGCCTTAATGAGTGCCAGTTTTCTTAAACGTAATACTCACAGTTTTTTTCTATTAAGCCGATTTGATTCAACATTAAGCAATGAGTAGAGGCTGTTTTGATACGCGTCAGTTGAATGCAAACCAGTTATATACAAGGAAATAATTGTTGGGGATATCACGTGTTATCTGCTTGCACAGTTGAGCCAACGGATAATCTATTGCAGCTAGTGCGTGTATAGGCATAAGAAGTCTAGTCTGCTGTCAGATGAATCCGCGAAATAATTGTGCCTCTGATCATGAGAAGTCGTCTTCTAGCGCATGAACAGGGTTGTAGGATTATTAATAATGATGTAACAATCGAAGAAGAACTTTGGACATACACCATTGCAACAAACGGTGTGTCACAGAAAACAAGAGAATACACACAAACAGACAAATAAACACCCAAAGAAATTTTTGACAACTGGCAAACAAGGAATCAGTCAGCGAACAACTAACCGAGAAAATAAATCGAAACAAATGAACACACATAAACAGAAAACCAACTGACTTGTTCATCCTGCTTCAATTAGATGTATATTTTTGGCCCTCTAAAATTTGCTAAAAACTCTTTTCCAGAAAGCTGTTTACGAAAAAATTACTACTTTATTCGCAAAACAAAAGCCGCAAATTATTAATTTGACCTTACAGTATACGTTACAAGGGTAAAATTGTAGAGTCGACGCTTAAAGGTCCATAAAATATCCACAAAAGAAAAACTGCGCGCCAATTTAGTTATCTTTGAATAAAGACGGTTTTCTTCTTGGCATACCCATCAGCCTAGTCCGTATAGCTTCAGTTGTTGTTGCCTCCAACTAATCATTTAACTAGAACTTTCTGAGTAAACGAAATATTTTTATAAATGTAGTTGTTCGATGTAAATGAAAATTACATTTAAATATTATCTGGACGTAAACAAAGTTCCATAAAAGATAATAATTTTTAGTTGAACCAACGTCGTATAGTTATCGAATTTTAAATACTGGCAGCTTCAACTACGAACATAAAACCTGCCTATAAGTGTATAATGGCTACTTTGTTTGAGAGACAAGACTTTAACAATTAAAAGCAAACAATGTTTCATATCTTAGGAATCAATTTACTTGTTACAGACGAATTTTGCTAGCAGCAGCCTTACACTACCACCACCGTAGGAAATTTAACTATACAAGTGTTAATTTTTGGAAACATTTATTTATTAAATGGTGGGCCGCATAACTGATTTTATTAGTCTTCCATGGTTCTTGAGTTATTGATCATTTTATGTCAAACTCCGTTTTCTTAAAGTAGCTTTTACCAGGATAACATAAACATTAATAGAGATTAGGCATCGTCACGGAAACGAACCAAATAAAAATTCGGTGTATATTTTGTGCATGTAGGCAAATACATGTGAACGTTTTTGGTTTGTTTCAACTGTCTCCTAAACATTGAGCTGATTTCTAACTGTAACTACTGTAGACAGCTTGTAGAAAGACGTACACAAATAAAAAACCAGGGCACAGTGCGCACTTACTTAGAGTAACATAAATATAGAACCAGTTATTTATTTATTATCACGTCCATTCGTGTCTCTCGTTATTTGTGTTTTCATCCTCATTCATCCATTAGGTGCCTTTTTCAGTTTGTTGGTTTTAATATTTTCGTCTGTCTTTTTTTTTGTCATATTACTCCAGTGGTCTACATTAATTAATTTTGTGTTGTTTTGAATCTGTTTTGTCCTTGTGTCATCTTCTGGGATATGACTTCATTCCTTTCAGGAATTATCTGTATGGTTTTATGTATGTTGGCTACAGCTTAATGGCTTTCTTCCTTTGTTTTCTGTTGTTTGTTTTACTGTTGGTTTTTCTGCAATACAGCAACATTCGCCCCATTCCCGAGTTTTGTGGAATTTTCCGATTAATAAAAGTGTGATAAAATAAAAACATGTATTGAGAAATAGTGTCCGAGTATTTTCAAACTACATTATGAAAAACTGAACAGTTAGTATTGTATCGAAAAAAATGTTATAAAATAATTAAATTTTGTTCAACAATAAGTTACAGCTACTCCAAGAAGAAATTTCATTGGAATCAAACCCTTTGTTTACTCTCAATGTTGGTAACGTTCAACTATTTTTGTTCAGAATTGTATTATTTAATTTAAAATAAAATAATTTGCAAATAACGTTGTCAAGTTCCGTCAAAATTATTTATTGTATAGTGGCATATTAAACCATCATTGTGATATCCAGACGAATATGGTATTATGGTACGATTTGTTTTATCGAGTAAAAAATTCGACGGCAGTATGGATTATTTTTTCTGGTCGCCCTTTAACTGCTGACATTTTCATGACGTGTGCCCGTTTGCCTCGTTGCTTGGCAATCGTTTGTCACTCATTCCAGATGAGACGAGCATGGAACAAGTGACCTCTTGTACCCACACTGGGTGAGTGCGTTACGTCACCGACCTCCCCCCGCCTCAGGGTGTTGCAACGTGAGAAGATCACGCAAGTCGTTTACGACCTGCACGGAGGGCAAGTGGGTGAAAACTGCCAACTTTTACACCTGCACCTATGACCTACGGTACTCCAGCGAGGCGGTCTTTGTGTGAAGGTTACTTTACGGCAGGCTTAAGTCATATAAGTGTTAATTTACACTGTACTGCTCTCCGAAAGGGGAACCCACGAAGGCAATGACATTTAGTCCACAAGAGGCGCGTACGGAAATTCACTCGCTGGGGTAGGGTAGGTTATCTGAGTCATGTGGTCAATTTTGTCGATAACCATGAATTTATAACCCCTGCAATGCTATTCAAAGTTTTAAAATGGCGGAAAATAAATAAAAAGCCTACATAATTTCCACATGATAAATATTTTGCTGAATGCCACATCCACAGTGTTTTCTTAACACGTATTATGTTTACATTTTAATGTAATATTATTTTTAGTAGTTGACCGAGAGGGCATCAGTTGAAATTTCAAACACGGGTAAACTTACCCGGGGTAATATTTCAAACAGCGAAAACTTAAAATTTTGACTGACCTACCCTACCCTCGTGAATTTTCATAAGCGCCTAAGGGGAAGACGCGCAGGTTAAGGGTGCTGTCTACCGCAATTTTCATCACATTTTTTTTTTATTTTTTATTTGTGTACCAAATATTTTTTTCTTATTTTAGACAAAAAATGTGACAAAATTTGGTTCGTATGAAATTTTTTTTATCTCTCATAGTTTTCACGTAATGGCTTGTTAAAGTCATATTTTGCATGTTTCCGTTTTAATGACTACACTAAAACCAATTGATACACCAAACTAAAAAAAATCACTGTGGATAAATACATTACAGGCTACAATGTTATGCTCATTAAAATAAAAAATAAAATTATCTGTATTTTTAAAAAATGCTGTAACTAAAAATAAAAATTTAAAAAATGCAATATTTTTTAATACAAATAATTTTTATTCTTTATTTTTATGAACATGGCATTGTAGCCTGCAATGTCTTTATCCACTGTAATTTTTTTTTAGTTTGGTACCTATATCAATTGGTTTTAGTGTAGTCGTTAAAACGGAAACATACAAAATATGACTTTAACAAGTCATTATGCGAAAACTATGTGAGATAAAAAAATTTCATAAGAGCCAAATTTAGTCACATTTTGTGTCTAAAATAAGAAAAATATATCTGGTACAAATAAAAAAAATAATAAATGGTGATAAAAATTGCGGTAGACCGCACCCTTAAGCGTCTGTGCTGAGAGGCGAAGATGCATGTAGTAAGAATCGATACCCGCGCTCTACCAGCTCCTGATCTCGCTCGTTGTCCAACAGCAAGAAAATTAAACCTACAACAATGTTATATTACTGCACGTACTGAAAGCCTAAGTATTTAGGTCGTTGTTATACGGGACGAGACACTGAAGTAGTTCACTTTAAACATGTTTAACAATACGCACGGTTAGAAAGGGTCTAAAGTTGTTCAGATCGTCGTCACTTCCTATTCAAACTGGACAGGTTGTAAAGATATTCTGGATTCAGAACAAAGTTGCACTATTTTGACTGCAGTGCAGCCAAAGTAACTGTCCTAAATATTGAGCCATAATTACAGCTACTTGTGGTGTTTCAGGGTTGTACGATTGGTAAGAAGACATAAAATTGTCTCGAACGTATTATTTATATAATTTAAATATACTTTAACTTATACTTTACAATAATATTTTACATTTTTTTTAATAATAAGTGATTTAAGCTATCAAGTGTATATTTATATGACTTTTTAAAGTTCACATTTATTGAAGAATGTCGTCATGTAGTCAACATGGTTGCCAATGTTCACGTAACGCCACCAGGTAACATGACATTGTTTCCTTCAGTTCAGCTCTGAAGGCGTACAGGAATGTAAACAATACCACGTGGATTAGTTTATAAAACCTCTAGTAGTGCTTGAGATACCGTAATTAGTTTGTATATTAATTAAATGTTTAATAATAGTAAACATGACAACTCGATGCTCAACATCAGATAATAACTATGTTAGAAGCAACATAATGTTGCTTTTTAACCATTACAGGCCTTTTCTTATTGATGGAAGGTCTGTTGATTTTCTCTTGGTTTTTCCCTGGTATGCAGTTGGGTTTTACTTGTTAAAAAGTAGGGTCCAGGTTTGACTTAACTTGTATCCATCTTCTCTATTAATATGTTGTGTGTGTTTCCATATATGTATTGATTATCTTGCCATTCTTTTCCTGTAATTGCTTATGTTGGTAATGGTCTCGGAATTTTCAAAATTGACACTGTGTTTAGTGATGGATGGATTTTCTGCTATGGCTAGAGCCCACGATTTTTGGTGAGAAGAATTATGCAACAGTTTGTTTCAATGCCTGACGTGCACATCTGCAGGTCTGCTTCATGTTTATTGGCAGAATGTATAATTGCACGGGCGTGGCTCATTCAACTGTGCCAAAAGGAACACGATTACTGCGGCACCTCACGTCTGTGATTTGCGGGTATAATCCTAGACGCTGAGAATTTAAAACAGCCAATCACTGACCATGAAGCAGAGCTGCATATGTGCACATAAGGCATTGAAACAAATTGTTTAAGAATTCTTTTCACCAAAAACCGTGGGCTCTAGCTATGGCTGACGTGAAGTTCTCATGCTTGAAGTCTCGGATATGTTCAGTGATTCTGGTTGATATTCTTCTGCCTGTCTGGCCTACGTAGACTAGTCCACAGGAACATGGTCTCCTTTGATTGGCCGAAACCTTAGCCAATGAGATATGACCTGCTCTGATAGATCTTCTCTTCTACCAGTCACTATAAATTGTGCTGGCCTTTCCACTGTACCTCAGTTTGATAACTCAACAATGAGGACGCCTGCTGAATTGCGAGGCGAAACGGCAGTGTATTCTATTACTACGACGCGGCTCAACCCTGGAAGTCAAGATAATATCAGGAATAGCCGCGAAAGGCTGCAAACAACTTTAAAACTTATTTTATGTAGTAGATACATAAAACCAGAAATGACTCGAAATACGGAAACTACTGTAACGAACGCCTATTTCTTGGCGTGTTTGTTTCAAAACTAAAGCTGCTTTATTTATTGTACAGCCCGGTACAAAGAATCCTTAACTCTATACTCAATTCCTTACTTAATTCTATTAATAAACTTAGATTGAAATTTCATTACAGAATCCTGTAGCAAAAAGGTTGTGTTGTGCACACACTATCTCTGTTTACTTCTATGTTTCGGTATACAAAGGAGAAACATATATATTTATGTTAGTTGTTACAGCCATAGTTTACAACAATAAAATTTCTGAAAACTATTTCATAAAAAGACTTACACGTAGTTGCCAAACAATGGAAACTATCTTGTATGATTTAGGTTTAGAAACATCCGACGAATCTTGTTCACTACGAAACAATAATAGTAAATATATTCAAAGAATATTAGTATCCCTACTTACGTACGTTGCATGCGGGGTGACTAAAACTGTACATTACGCATGCGCGTGAAAATAACACTACGATAAAAAATGGGACGGACTCTATCTGTGAAATTATGTACGGAATTCTGCCTGGATGCAGCGTAGTTACGGTACACACGGTCGCAGTGCTACTTGCACTGACTAAGGTAAGGAATTCGGTGCTGAATTATGTTTAGTGTTTACCGGGCTTAAGATTTGACCACTGTTTATAACGGGTGGGATCTACCAATCTCCTGCACTGAGAAGACTTGCTATTTCAAAATGTCTGGGCGCAATATATTCCAACGGAACTTTCTTGAAATGTTTCCATGAAAGCTCGTATGAGAGGTCGCGTACAAAATTAAATATTGTGTCTTTTAAATGCTTAAAATTCCTCGAAAACCACCACCAGTTATTCTCATAACTAGGACCCTGAAAAATTCGCGTTTTCTTTCCGACACAAGCTAGAATTCCAGCAACTGCACGTTTGTGTCACTTTGGTAATTGTCCCTTGACTTATTTGACACCTTCTGGAAGTCGCTGAGCCAATAACAAAAATGTAACTAATCACATGCCCTTTTTACCGTGGAAGCGAGCAGCTAATGAGCATCTGCTGTCTGCTTAAAAAAACATACATTCTTGGAGGTTAGCCGTATACTGGTCTGTGAACCCGCGAATTAGTCCGGGCTCTAGTCATAACAGGTTCTGGGAAATATCTCAGATGCCTGAGGAGAATGATTCATAGTCTATTCACATCAACGAGGTTTCTTTTATTAAGCTGTTATATCTACAGACGGTTCGACGTTATGGAATACTTCGACATGAGCCGGTGTATACAATGACGCGCTCAATGGGCTGAACGGAGTATGAATACGAATGAGCTTTGCTAAAACAAAACAGTAGGATTCGGTGCTGCAACGATTTTTTCAGAAAGTCACGACGTAGTTCAAAGATGTAAGTGGTCAGTAAATCACTCGAAGTGTTGCTTGAAGGCCGACAGCACTTCAATCGTTCGTGATGTCTATATTTACCAATAATGCTGCGGCGTGCTTCGCCATTTATTGACTTTATAAAAAATGTTCCTTCTTTTAAGACGCTGCTGCTGCTTTGTAATTGCTTTGCTATAAGCGGGCGTGGTACATAAAATCAAATGTGACCTTATTAAAATCATCAAACGAAGAATGAAAGGAAAAAACAAACAAAAAAAAAAGTAATTCCAGGAACAGTTTTGCCAATCTTATGACCAAAATTCTAGCTGGTGTGGTTTGAATTGTTTGGTGAACTGTTTGTGAAGCAGACATTTGATTGTAGCGCAGTAGTTTGCGTTAAAATAATGTCTCACTTCGACCAAATATTAGGTTAGGTAAATTTGCAAATTATTTTGTCACAGAATTTCAAATTTTAAGTTTTTCAGTATTTACTTCCAGGAATTTTTGATATTACAATAATTCTGTACATTGCTTTTGTACCATACCTTATTAAAAAGAACACGTTACAGCTACGCTCACTTGGATACGGCTTCTTCTACGAACTAAAACACTTGTCTTACAGCTGGTGATTATTCGTTAAAAAACCTTATCCGAAATTTAGAGATACAGATTTATCGCTGGAAGGGTTGACTGCTTGGCTGTGATTTGAAGTGTTCATGTACGAGTTCTTACTTCGTTACTGATATGTCTTCAAAGCAAACAAACACTAACGTGTAATTTGTATTACTCCAATGTCACAGCGACACTAACGGCCACACAAAACTGTTATTCACGGAGGGGCAATATAGAATTTTAAGATACAGCAATTGTTTCTAGAGTTTTCATGCCACTGTGCACTCTTACAATAGGGGCATATCTACAGAATCGCACAGATGGGGAACTTTCCCCAGAATTCTGTCAAGGCATGCTGTACGCAGTGGCGGCTCGTGGCTTGTTATCAGGCAGAGCTGCAGTGTGTTAATTGACATCTCAGTCAGATACGCTGGTCTTCAGGTGGCTCTTGTTTGTGAGACGTCACAAAATAACTAGTATCCAGTAAGTGATCGTTGGTATAACGACACATTGACCAGGAGTGTACACTTGCGACTATATCTGTTTACTGACGCGGAGACAACATATGCGTGCAGGCTACTAGCTGACACAGTAATATAGCATGATTGGGTCAGCATTCAGTTCCTTCTTCATGATTGGCTCAGGACTCACCAGGAGGTGTCAAATGAGTCAAGAGCAAATTACGAACGTGAGACTAATCTTCAGTTGTTTGAATTATAACGTGTACACTAAACAAGACGCGAATTTTTCAGATCCCTATTTATATGGTTACATCCAGTGGCGGCTCGTGGGTTGTTGCCAGGTAGGGCTGCAGTTGCCAAGAGCTGTACAGGGTTGTGCGCTGGTTGACTCTACAGCCACTGACACGCTGATGTGCAGGTGCTCCTTACTACTGAGTGGTCACAGCAGATCTAGTAGCCGGCAAATATTTCATGGTCGTTGGTCTACGGCGCGTTCATCAATAGTGTTAAGTTCCGACTATCTGCAGCCCCACCTGGCCACAACCCACGAGTCGCCACTGGTTACCACCATAGGTAAAGACGTGCAAATTTCTCATTATATAACATCAGGCTGGACTCCAAGTCACTATATTCTCATCTGACATCTGTTGTATACCGACAGTTTGTGTGGTGTACCTGAAGGACTTTTTCAACCAATGAAACAAGGTCAACTTTAACATATCAAATATCCTGTAACGGGTGCTCACAAAGATGCCAATGAGTTGGGATCCCTGATTTTTATGAAAATATTTCTGTACAAAACTGTTTCAATACCTTACGTGCACATGTGCATTTCTGTCTCGTTTTAATTGGCAGAGTACCTTTGTGGAAAGACATTTCTCATTTCACCGAACCAATCAGAAACTACGTGTCTGTGATTTGCAGTAAATCGTAAGGAATCGTGAGAGTAAAAAATAGAAAACCACTGACCATGAAGCAGAGTTGCAGATGTGAATATGAGGAACTGAAACGAAGCGGTGCGAAAATATTTTAGTGAAAAATCAGGGGTCCCTACCAAAGAGTCACAGGGTGTATTCGGGTGAGTAAGGCCAGAGAATTCTAGCCTGTTACCAAATAATAATGCGAAATACACGTGTCTCTAGTCATGGTAGATGTGGGTCGACGCACATTTACATCTTCGCCAAATGCCGGTCCGGTTGGGACATTATTCGTAACATTTTATTTGTTTTAAGTTTTGCCATAACTTTCGTTTCCAAAGATTGACGTAATGTGAGAATGAAGCTGCCAAGGAAAAGGAGGGGTAGCCAAGAAGGTGGGGAAAGCGTGAGTACGAAGGGAAAACACGCTGGCCAATGATTGTCATGTTTACCGTGTACGAAGATTGGGATTGACCCCTCCGGGAATATAACTCGGATGGCAGTGGTGGGAGGTGAGTGATCTTGCTATTACACTACGTATAATGTGGCTTGGCTTACGACATTAAAGAATTTAATTTCTATTTACTTATTGGGCAGTCTAAAAGGCACTGTCTGCAATCCTTCAATCCGAGACATTACAATGGATTTTAATACTGCAAGATTTAAACTTGTTTAAATGGCTCATGTGCGAACCTGCAACTTCCATTGTCAGTGATTGGATCTTTTAACTCTATCTTGTCATGGGGTTATAATGGCAAATCACAGACGTGTGGTGTCGCAGAAACCTTCTTCTGATTGGCACATACAAATAAGATACGTCTCTTCACAAATACATGCTGCCAATAACCACGAAACAGAGTTACAACATCGAAACTTAGCGGTATAAAATTGTTTCCACAAAAAACCAGTGGTTCTGCCTAATGTACAATAATAAACTGCAACAATAATTAAGTTATTCCAAGATGGCGGCCGATGTTCTAAATTCGTAAACGTCAAGCGCCGCCCTGGTGAAGGAAGGATGGTGATAAGAGGGACGTATAACGTGGCATAACTCGCTCGCAGACACACAAGTATTTTTTTTTTTTGATTAACGATAAGTGTAGCTTAATTTTATCAAATTTTATGATTTTCTTTAAGGTGCCATTAATTTCGGGTCATGAAACATATAATAGCATAACGTCTACAGGGAAGTAATTTTGGAACTTGAACGCCCTCAATGGTGTTCAAATGCGTTTAATATCAAAATATGATATTTTTTACGAAATTACATAATTTTTGTAAACGATACTTGTGAGTACTGTTTCCTCTTGCGAAACTATTTCAGCTCTCGTAGTTTTCTCACAACGGTGAGTCAAAGTCAAAATTTGCAAGTTACGTTGCCATGCAAATAGTTAAAACCAGTTGACGCGCTTAAACAAAATAATTCACAGTCAAATAACAAGACATGGGCTACGTAAACTCACAGAGAACAACTTTTGTATTTGCAAAAAAAAAAAATGGAAATTTTTTCCAGTACTTTCACGATTTTTTTAAAGATTCAAAATATAACGTTGTGAATTTATAAATAATAGGTTGCGTAGCCGTCAATTTTTTTCATTTGTGTAAGTCAATTCATTTAAACTATTTGCATGGCAGTGTGAGATGCAGATTTCAACTTTGATGCATCTTTATATAATAGCTATGCGAGCTAAGATTATTTCGTAAGAGGAAACTGTACTCACCAGCACAGTCTACAAAACTAACACTATTTCATGAAAATATAAAACTCTGAGTTTATACAACTTGAATACCCTTAAGGAGTTTGAGTTTCGTTGCAGCGACTTTGATGAAAGCGTCATTTGACAAAATTATTTAATTTGTCTCAAATATTTTCACCTACGAAAATTAATAAACTACATCTTAGGCGATGACGGCGTGATATTTTCTTAGCAACTCGCATGCTTTATATGCTATTTCGAAGCAATCCAGCATCGTCAAAATTTTCTTTTCAGACTTTCGCGTGTAAACAAGACTAAATCGTGCATTGGTTTCTGCTGCGTAGTCACGTTCAATAAAATATAGTCACCGATTAAAACGATAGTTTTCTGGTCTCCTTGTAACACATTTTTGTGATTATATTTTGATATTCAGAGCCAAACAACGCATGCATCAGCAATTAACAGAATACATTTTTGAAAGTAAATGTGTACTTACTGACTGTCGTCCATAATTTCTTATGCGAGACTTAATTCAATAAATGTTTGGTTAATTACTAATTACGGTCACACATATAAGAACGATAAGAAACCAATTAGATGTTTAAATAACTGTTAAGGCGTTCTGTAACGACTAGAGACGGGAAAAATACGCAGGTTCGCTGATCTGTAGACTAGACTCGAAGAACATATGTGTGCTCTGCAGACCTCAGTTGATCGTTGGTTTCTCGCTATCACAGTGATGCCACATGATTCGACCTGCATTAGGCTACTCATTTATAATGTGATTTGCGCTTTCCAGAAGGTATCACATTTGTCTGATACCAATTACGAATATGTTCTTAACGTGCAGTTGCTTGAATTCCAACTTGTGTCCAAATGAAAAAAGCGAATTATTTATATCCCTGGCAATGACTACCACCTCAGAGACACGTTGAGGTGGTTCGTCGACGGGAATACTGCACGCCTATTCACTGGCTTGTGTATCATAGAGATATTGCACTCTGGTGGACGTGCCAGTGCCGCAGTTTTCATCACCATTTTTTATTTTTTATTTGTACCAGATTTTTTTCTTATTTTAGACACAAAATGTGACTAAATTTGGCACTTATGAAATTTTTTTATCTATCATAGTTTTCGCGAATGGCTTGTTAAAGTCATATTTTGCATGTTTCCGTTTTAACGACGACACTAAAACCAACTGACATACCAAACTAAAAAAAATCACAGTGGATAAAGATATTGCAAGCTACAATGTCATGCTCATAAAAATAAAGAATAAAAGTTATTTGTATTTTTAAAAAAATTATTGAGTTTTTAATATTTTTATTTTCAGTTTCGGCATTTTTAAAATGCAAATAATTTTTATTCCTTATTTTTATGAGCATGACATTGTAGCCTGCAATGTCTTCATCCGCTGTGATTTTTTTTAGTTCGGCATAGCAGTTGGTTTAACTGTAGTCCTTAAAACGGAAGCATGCAAAATAGTACTTTAACAAGCCATTATGCGAAAACTATGAGAGATAAAAAAATTTCGTAAGAGTCAAATTTAGTCACATGTTGTGTTTAAAATAAGGAAAAAATATCCGGTGCAAATAAAAAATTTAAAAAATTGTGATGAAAATTGTTGTATACCACACCCTTAAAAGTGTAGAAAGCTACAGTTTAACAATTATGAGGTCATACGAATGCTTACAGTTTTTCTGAGTTTTGAGTAACTGTCATGGTTTTATGCCTTCACATGAATGGAAATGTGATCGTGAAATATATCGGACGGTAATTGTTACAAAATTTCAAACACAAGATTGAGCAATTAATACTTATTATTTGCAGTACAAATTTCAGAAAATTAAATTATTTCAATGTCTTGCATTTCCATAAGCGATTATTTACGTCACAACAACTCCATAAGTCAGTTTGATCGGAACAGAGCACTACGCCAGTAATCATTGCTTAACGTTTAATAACTTTTATTAAGAATTTTATATAAACTTCTAAATGACACTACGATCGTACTTCTCAGTTAATTTGCATGAAGGTTTTTTAATATGAACAGGTAACTTAACATTTCATTATCATGTACAGATAATCACAGCAGTGCAATTTAGAAATATGTACCAAAGAAAAATAATAATTTTGATAACTACCATGGGTGCTAAGTATATAATTTCTTCACACTAATAGTGGCTTAGTATCACAAAAATGTGATATATGCTGAAAATATTAGGAAGAAGTTTTTGACACCGAGCAAGGTGGGCGCATACAACATGTTGGACTCACATTCGGGAAGCCGAGTCTACCGGGTCAAACAATCCTGAATACTGTTTTCCATGATGTCCAAAAATCGCTCCAGAAGAAAGATTGGATGGCTTCTGAACTAAGGCCATGGTTGATTCATCTCCTAATTCTTGTCCTTGACAAAAATTGTGTGACTCCGTCTACGATGACTTCATTGGCGAGACATGAGACTCACGTTATACCCATTGTTGGTGCTGATTTTACTTCTTTCTGTCACTTATACTTTATACAATACTATCAGAACCCTGCAGAAGTTGTACTAGCAGTGTCTGTGTGTGTGGTTGAATTACCTTAACCTCCCCTCCCCCCTCCCGCCAAACTTCGTATGACCAATATGTCATAAGGAGAAGCTAGTTGATGCGTTACAGCGCCATCTAGTTGTAAAGTTATAGCAAAATGGATATCGGTAAAGTATTCTCTGTATTCAAATATTCGTGTATACCAACTATCATGCCGATCAGTTGAACAGTATAGAAGTTGATGGGCACAGCTCCATCTAGTGGCCAGTTGTCGAATTAGAGTAAAGTAGATAGCAGAAAATATTTTTGTCAAAAAATTACGTTTATTGCCAAGTTTTGTTGTGAACGGTCAAGCGGTGTCGGAGTTAATCTAACTCAGTTATACATACATATGTACACATACCAACATATGTTTTATATATAGCCTAGATCACAAAATATAAAATATGCTGAAAATATGGGAATTTAGTTCTTGACGAATTGAAAACTTGTCTGATTCTGGCAGGAAAAGTCTGACACCACACCCACAAATTACGCCATGGAACCCCGCGGCACGTCCCTGCGTTATTAAATGTGAAGGCAACTCCTTGCCGTGGCAATTTTCAACGGTGCTCTGCTGTCCATTGCAACACTGGCGTGGATGTTGTGTATGTTTCACGCGGCAGTCTGCACGTCGCGTCGTGCCGTCGTGACGGGAAGTGCACACGTGTCAGTTGAAGGACTGCCTACTTGCAGCACGCAACCAGGGAACTATACAAGAGGGAGGAGGAGGCGAAATATTGTGGTTACTTCCTCCCCTACCCTACAAATCTAAAAATAAAAGGGAGAAGGCATTTACTACACCAAAATCGTAGTTAAATTGTGTCTAGGATGGCTTACATACTATTTAAACCTAAGTAAACGACACAAAAATATGTGCTGGTATTCGAACCCAGGACCCCCCGCACTGCATGCCAGCAGGCTACCGACGACGCTACGGAGGCCGGTACGAATGCTTGAATAATCTGGGATACGTAGAAGCTAATATGGCGGATGAAGTCGAGTCTCAAAGATAGCAAAAATCTGTTGTGCCCGGCAAGAGGATATTTTAAACCCACGAGGCACTCCCAGCCGCAAGTGGACGTATGCGGTTGTGTAGCCAAGGGGTCGCCTTAGCTCTTGACCTTTCCCAGAATAACGGGTGGTAGGTTACGAACCGGTAACGTGTATTTCCTTTCTTCTTATTCCATTCCACTGCCCATCCCCGTACATTTGTCTCTTTCAAGGAGAGCGGAATGTCTGGTCTCTGCCGGACCGGAGCGTCATGCGATATTCCTCCCTCCATTCTCTTAGTAATAATAGCATAAGCTATTCACGATAAATTTGCACTTATGAAGACTTACATTCGGGTATACCTTGGTTCAATTCCAGGTCTGGCCATCCTGATTTCGGTTTTCAATATAGTTTTCCAAAATCACTCAGGTGAATACTGGTAGGGTTCCCAACAGTAGGCCATTGTTGAATATTTCCTGTTTCTGGTTATTCCGAACCAATTATTTCGCCTCTAATGACCTCGTTGTCGACAGACTAACTACCTACAGACACATGCAATGAGGTGGATACGCGACTTCAATGAACACACTGAAATTATCAGGCAAAGGTATTACAAACTGGAAAACTTAAACTAGAGACAGGCTAACTAAATGCAACTTAACGACAACAAATGAGCGCGGCCAACACATGATCAGTGCATGAATTACCATATATTTTCGAACATTCTCTCCTCGTACCGTACCTCTTCTCTTGTGGCAGATAGTCTGGCGAGGCGATCGATCTCCACTCAGCAGCGTTTAAACTTTGCATTTCCAGACTCACGTATGCTGTGCTGGATCCTTCCATCTCCATTTATGTTTACAGCAGATAATTTATGAGCTCATGGTCAAGTATATCTCCACATTGTGAGAATAGACAGAAACCCACGGCGGTGTAGTGTTCAGATCACTCGCCTACCACGTAGGCAAACTGGATTCAAATCCCGGTGGAGTAGATCTCGGTTTTCGCAAGTGGGAAATGTGACGGATGTTGCCGTTGGCCTCTGGGTTTTCTCTGGGTCCTCCTGTTTCCCCTGCCGTTACATTCCTGCGTAGCTTCGCATTCACTTCATGTTATCCCAACCAGTTGCCAATACACAGTAAAAACACTTGCATTCGCACAACAAAATGCTGACTTAAATATCAGCCACTGCAATGTTATTATGTCACAAAGAAAATTACAGTAATGGTAACAAAAATTCGGTGTTATTAATCAAAAGACCGAGCGCCAATTTGCTAGTTCGCTGTGAAAAACGTTTCCGCTTTCTGAACGGTCATATAAAAAGTATTTTACTCCTATATTCTGTCGTTACGATATTGGATTTATAGGACTAATATACTTTTCGTAAGACTGTTTCAAATCCGAAAAACATACAACATTTTACTGATACCTTGAAATTGGCACATAGTCTACTGATTCATAACACCGTCCAATTGTGTTAGGTGTGGTATTTTTACCACAGGCTTTATGTTGAAAAAATAACTACCTCTGCTTTAAAAAAACTTATGTATTATTTTCAAAGAAAATTTTTTAAGGCAAAATGTGTCACAAAACCCAGGGTTTCCAGATTTGCTTTGCTATAAGACACGATTTCTTTACCGCAAGCTAAATTTATTTTTTGTGCCAAAGTTAATTTTTAGGGGATAATTTTGAAACAAAATTATCTAGTGACAACGAAAGTGTTTTTACTGTGTATATTCGCTGTTAAGCTCCAACCAAATGTCTCATCTCTACTCGTGGATGTGGCCTGAAAAATTAACGCCAAATCGTTAGTGGTTAATGGAGCGAAAACCAAATTAATGAGGCTAGATGAGGTCCCAACCTGAACGCGGTCGTTGCACTGGTTCAAGGTCGTGTTCGATAATCCTGAACACAGAACATTTTCCGTGCTTGAGGTAGCATCCCGAATTGCGTCCAGGTGGTTAAACTCTAAGGACGATGTACCGAGAAGAGACATCGCCTGCAGCGTCTGGGCAGAATGTGGACAAGTTTGAGTGTAGGTATAGGATATTCATTGTAAAGTTAGCATTTCTGAAGTCCTGGATACTTTTTTCCTATAACGAATTATAAAGTTATTATATATATATATATATATATATATATATATATATATATATATATATATATATATATATATATATATATATATATATATAGAGAGAGAGAGAGAGAGAGAGAGAGAGAGAGAGAGAGAGAGACCAGTGCAAGTAATAAAAACGGTGCATTGATTTCACTTTTCATAAAACTGAACGCTTTAGGTAATTTCGTTTTATTTGTGATTCTTGACAAATAGTGCGGCTTTAAGAGTTTAAGAGTGTCCCGTTGACAGCGACAGCCCTATGTTGAAGAAACTGCAAGGTAGGAATTCCCTGGCCTATGGCGGATGTTCAATCAGTAATTAAGTAATTTTGATTACTAATGAGTATTTAAGAATGGTTTGGTTGCAACCATGCCAAGTCTATATAATTAAACAAGAGTCTTTACTTACTAAAACCAAAACACTTGCCCTAAAACACGTCCCAGTCTTATTGTTAGTTACTGAGTAGTGTCACGTGATCATTTAGTGAACTAACAGTGTTAGTTGGAACGTGCCACGTGTTTCATCGCTGAACACACAGGTTTGACTCGCTGGGGCCGGGGAGCTTGGAAGAAAAGTGAAGTGAAGATATTTGGTCAGGGCTTATCACAGAAATCGTGAGGGCTTGTGAATCATGATATGAAGAAAGTATGGAGCAGAGACGGAATACACGAGCATGGAAAACGGAAGTAGCTCCAGAAAACCTGCGTCTCACACATGTAGCAATCGGGAACGATACCGGAGGGAATGAAGCACAGATCGCTTTGGTTAGAGGCGAATGGTCTAACCACTTACCTTTCCCCCGTCCAGATAACTAGAGTTTCTATGCCTCAGAAAAATGATGAAGATTGTTGAATACCATAGACGAAACTTTACAAGGCACACAATCAAATACACACGGATGTAATTCCTGTAGCAAGTCTCGGTTATCGGCATAATGCCTAGCCAAGATTAGCTCATGTAAGGCCAAATTTCATAGGAACAACAATTATAAGTCATGACCATGTGTGCTACAAATGACAATGGAAGTGGTCTCTGCAATATGACAATTACCATTCGTGTGGTCTGTCTGCTAATATGAATCGTGACTTCGAGCGTCGATATAGACTGAACAGCCATTCGGCTTCTTCAATACGTACATAGTTATTGGCCAGTGATGGCTATTATGTCACAACTACTCTTTCAGCCTCATATCGTTCCTATGTATTATTATTAGAGACCTGAAAAATTCGCGTTTTCTTTCAAACACGAGCTAGAATTCCAGCTGTGGTACATTCGTGCTACTTTCACAATTGGTTCTTGAATTATTTGACACCTCGTGGAAGTCACTGAGCCAATACTAACATTGTAACTAAATACAGGCTCATATCACTGCGTCATCGAGCAGCCAGTGAGCAGATAATGTCTGTTTGAATACATAGATGTTCTTGGAGGCTAGCCTACGGGTCACTGAACCCGCGAATTTTTCCAGTCTCTAATTATTATAAACTGCGATATCGTGTTTCTATTTGACCGTGTCAACCCCGGTGGAGGCACGAAATAATTATAGAACTGTTTTAACGACGTATGTATATATCACTATTAATGGTATTTTAATTCTCCTAACTGTGATTATTTTTAAAACATGCCCTGTTAATACTGAAACTTAACTGTAGAAATTTTCACCATACACTTTAAGCCAAAATTCAATTTTCGTTTAGTATTTTTTTATCACTTCGTCAACTATAGTATTTTTAAAATGCATGCATCTCTAGGTGAATCAGAATCAAAGACCGCGCAAAAAAATCTTTCAAAACCTTACGACTTAAAATTGCTGATAGTATTATTTTTTGTATTAGTAACCTCGTAACAAACGGCATGCATATTCCTGTCTGTTAACGTCCACCAGTTATCTCTCACGCCAGTAAACCATTGTTTGTGTAGTCTATATTCGTTGGTCAATTCTGAATTTTCTCGGAAATTGAACATGAGTTATTCATCCAACGACAAATAATAGGCATATTCTAACAGTGTTAATTTCAAATAGGTCTGTAAAATTTTGTGTGCTTCTATGAGCGTACCATTTTTACTAAGAACGTAACCACTGGTAAAAACGATCAAGGGACGGAAGGTGTACTTGGTGAGCGCAACTTGAATGAAAATCGAAAAACTTAGTAGTTTTATGGTTTCCACATTGACTCAATGGAGATTCGAGAAAATAATAATACCGGATATCTAACTACACCAATATCGACCACTGTCTATGACATTGTAGGAAATGTACTACTAGTGTCCCTTAAATTTAGAGAGGTGTTCAGCATTGTTTTTATTACATTGATGTCATATTTAGCTTCAGATATGTTCTTATGATGAAGGAGTTTATCACAGAAATTTCGTATTGGTATGATCCTGGCCGATTACACAATTTCGCTAGACGTGCAACAGTTACATCTGGTATTTTTAGCACATGTTTCAAGATAGCATATGACAACTTTGGTGGATACATCAAGTAATGTTTACAGTAAGCATCTTTTTTTACCAGATATGCATTTTAATTTACCGAAAACATTTGAGTCTACGCAATAGTTTGCGTGGCAACATCTGGTTTATATAAATCTTGGGTAGTTTTTTTTAATAAAAAAAGTATTGTCGTAAATGCAACGACATCATTTAGTAACCTACGATAGTGCAGTTTATACAGGCAACTCTTGCTAAAATGGTATGTTACTGAATGTGTCAACGTAGCCCATATGCTTGAACGTGGCTGATTGTTGGGTTTCGCTTAAACTGAAAGTTGTGACATATTGCAGTTAAATTCATTACGATTCACTGTTCCAAACCCATCTATCTTGTGTGGTTATGAAAGTCTGTGACTCTGGACTGAGTAAACAATAATAAAAATGTACATTTTTTTAGAGTTGTCTTTATCATTATAAACAGTCTGTAACTCCAGCAAGCTAACTGCATGTAGTAAGAATTCTCTTGTAAACCATATTTCGCTAATAGTTAAGAGTGATAGTCGTCATTTTGAATATTTGTATTTTGTGCCATAACTTTTCTTCTGAGTGAAATTATGCAACTTTAACCTAACTACAGAATGTAATACAAATTAAAGAAATTTCAGATATCATAAATCTTTGTTTGCCGTTACTGGTTTTACAGAATTAATCGCAGTTAAGAAAGCAAAAAGAAATTTCTAACTGCAATTACATCTGTAAAACTAGTAACGGCAATCAAAGATTTATGATGTCTAAAAGCCCCTTAATATGTATTCTATATTCTGTAGTTAGCTTACTAAAGCTGCAAAAATTCACCCAGAAAAGTTATGACTAGAGACACGAGTATTTCGCGTATTGATTCTGGGTCAGGTTGAGTGCAATAACCTATATATCAGTGTAACTTCTGTGATTGGACGGCAGCTGTTTTGAGACACCTTTGGAGGTTGTAAGCCAGTAGTAAATAATAAAATAATTCGTGGAGCTAACACGTGCTATCTGTTTGTGCTGTTAGAAGCCAATATATATTCGACTGTGGGCATTGCATATATAGGCCTGTGAAGTCTAAGCAGCTGTCAGATTAATGCACGAAATAGCCGTGCCTCTAGTTATGACACAAAATACAAAAATTAATGCTGGTGACTATCACTCACTCTTAACGCACTTTCTGATTCCACACGAAAAAAAAAAACAGTTACGTGAACAGGGCCTGGTCTAAGGATTGGGGAAAATTAGTCATCTCGGGGAAAAACCTGTCGAACAGCGACATCGCCCAGCACAATTTTCATATGTGACCCCACCGACGATCCAATCAGCTTTGCTTAAGGTAAGCGACATGACACTTGATCACCGGTACCACTCCTGCGGTAACGGCGCCAGACGTGTTGCATACTTTCCTATGCGCTAGGCAACGACACTTCAATCCACTCAACGATATATCGGTCGAGGTTTTTGGTAAAACTGTTGGTTAGAGGGAGTTTTGCTAAGCCAACCTGTTTAGTTAATTTACATGGGCTCTTTCATAAACGATCATAAAACTACGATTCGACATAACGATTACCAAATGCCATGCAGTCAGAATCTTAGCACGCCCTCTTTTTACCGATTCATCGCAGTGGAGAGAGAGAGATATTAATAACGCCTGAACCATACGTATTTTGTTTTTAAGATATCTGCAGTGATTTTTATATTGTAACTACAATCAATTCTGAACATCAATCTCCAACTGCTCGATCTTTCTTAAAATTCACTTTCGACCAGAGGGTTAGATGTACAACCTACGTGGTTTTCATAAGAAATCGCCCCACATCGTTTGTCCGTTGAATTCACACTCACACAGTAGATATAAAACTACCCGAAAGTTCACGTATGAGATTAATATGAAATAATGTTTTATTATTATTCTAGTCAAGGCGGTCCTTGCAAGTGATAAGTTGGGGATCGCGGTGGTGTAGTGGTAGGCAACTCGCCTCCCACCACGGAGATACGAATTTGATCCCCGGAGGGTTTGGTTCCGCATTTTTTGCAAGTGAGAAACGTTGCGGACTTTGCCGTCTGCCTGCAGGAGTTATTGGGTACTCCCGTTTCGGACTCCCTTGCATTTTACTGCTGCTAAACTGTAGGGTCTCATTTCACGTCATCTCCCAGGGAATGGCCGATGCCTGTGGGCATCCCTCTCGTGGTGTGATAACTGTAACCAGTGACTTTTGGTGAGAAGAATTGTACACCGACTTGTTTAGCTGCCTTACGTTCACATCTTAAGGTCTGCTTCGTGGTAATGGACTGGAGAGTATTTGTGTAGAAGCGTCACTCGTTTGACTTTACCAATCAGAACAAGGTTACTGCGATACCACACGTCTGTGATTTGAGGTTAGAATCCCGATACATTCAGAGTTAAAAACATCCAATCAATGACCATAAAAATAACTGCAGATATGCACTTAACAGTTAGTATCCTTCCTACATGTTGATATTTTTAGTTTCCTTTGCCTATTTTGGTTTCACGACCAGAAATTCCAAAAGTACCAAAATGGAATCATAGCCACTGAGCTTATATTTCAGTAGACGTACAAGAAGTGAACTAGGAACTCATAATTTCGTATTTTTTATATAAGTAAACAAAAATGATCAGTTTTGTTAACGTAAATAAAAATACACAATTATGAGTCCCTAGTTAACTTCTTATACGTCTAAAGAAAGGTAAGTTCAATAGCTGTTCCCATTTTGGTACTTTTGGTATTTTTGGTCGTAAAACCAAATAGGCAAATAAAACCCAATAAATAAACACCTGGGAGGGAGAATGGCTCTATTTATGCTCTGAAATAAGTTGCTGCCAAATTCTTTTCACGAAAAATTAACTGAATCTACCCTACCTTCGGTTCGCTACCCACTGGATGTGTATTTATTATTTAGTAGTCAGTTTGCTATGGACAGTCTATACCCGAGCTGAACTCACACCAACGCAGATATATGAAGAAGGATCGGGCCGCTGTCTCCTCAGGAGACCGTCTCAGCGGCTCGCCTCAAGTGTCGACACCTTCTCGACGGCCGAGACGAGAATGTTTGCTCGGGCCGCTCGTCGTCACGGGGATTTGCGCAACGAGGACCAGTGACTCTCACCAAATCTGTATCTGTCAGGCGAGAGGACGACTCCTCCACCACCTGTCCCCTAGAGACGCTCCAGCCTCCCTGCTCCTCTCCACCCACCCCCTCCTTACATCCTCCCCGTGTCCGGCGACGGAAAGGTCAGAAATACAGGTTCTCGCCTTAAAAAGCTATCGGCCGCACCGCGACGCCACGACGAACAAAGAAGACACCAGCTAGGCGACACACGGAGAAAGAGAGAGACAGAAGAACTGACTGACCAGTCAAACTTTTTTTCCCCCGCTGCGAAATTAATACGTTGGATGAGCAATAAAATTTCGTATTCTGCTACGATTGGCTCCCTATAAATACGGGCGCTTCCCCAGCTTCTACACACTTGCCTGACACGCATCTGATCATCATGAACACACTGGTAAGTCTGCATGCGACCCAGCGACGCTGATAACGATCTACTTGCCTAGGTTGCAAAGTTTTATAAGTAGTTCACTTTGATGCTCTTAAAGATACTTTTCATATGTTGCATAGAAATGAACTATTTTTAGAAGACTTTTGGTACAGTCACGAGTGTGATAATAATTTACGTAAAAAACCATATATAGACGGTCTTAATTGACGTCGTAAAGATAACCGTTGTAATAAGGTTATCTACTCTACAATGCCCTTGCATAGACATTTCATTCTCATTTTGTAACTACGCTCAAATGACGTTCATACATAAGGATAGTTGCGAATTTGCGCTTAATCGTAAGTGTTAATTGCTTCGACGTAGACTTGGAAGTCTTTAGACGTAAGTTACGTTATGGAAAACACATCACCAACGTCAAAATCTATACTATTTCAAAAATGTAACTGTATTGCTTCACAAATTTTTGTTGTCCACCTAACAACGGTGAAAAATAGCTGAGCATTGAAAAACATAGGTTTACTTCAGCATGCTTCTAACTATTTCAATACAAAAAGTTTTGTCATTCTATTCATTACATTATATTTTTTTATTTCAGAGTAGTTATTTTAAACATTAATTCCTGAACTAGGGTAGGGCTCTACTCGAGTGAAAATATTTTCATATTTGAAATCTAAATTTATGAAGGAACCTCCGCATGTTTTTAATGGGATGAAATTTACAAGATTCAGTACGTTGTTCAATAAGACATGCTAAATCATTAACAATTATACATTTCAATAACTTGACGTAAGATGTTCTATCAGTTGTAAGTATGAGAAAGTAAAAGTAATAGGTTTACTGTAGCTATTGCCTCAAACGTGACTTGTTAGCCGTCTTTAGAAGTAAAACGCCTTCCTATTACCAATGGTAGATCTTGGAACTGAGGTATCATATCTGCAATTCAGATACTTCACATTTATTTATATATCCATTTCAATTTTCCTTAAGGAGAAACAGTAACCGTCATCTCGCATTTGTAGGATTTTTGTAACATTCTGCAGTGTGCCTATACATATTTTACCATGCTTAATCATGAACGTCGCATAATGCATAGCTTCGTACATATTATCAAGTTGGTCACTATTGCGAGTATTATATTTTTTTTAATTCCCGCAGAAAGTACACTTCCTTTTATTTCCTGGTGGCTACTAGTTGAAAATTATCAGAAGCAGTGAGATGTAAAAAATTTCATACAGTTTCTAAAGGAGATATATGCAAGTCGTGCGTAAACCTTTGATAAAACTCTTGAAATCAAACATACTGTACAGCTTAACATGGATTCATCTAAAATGACGAGTACTACTACTCCTTAAAGGCTTATTACACGATTCTTAGTAAACCTTGCGAACAAAAGATTCGCATTATAAAGAAGGTAGAAAAGCTGCGCAACTGAAAAATTATAATAAGACGTGAGTAAGATGGGGAAAATACACTACAGCATAATCGTATTCCGCAGAACCGCCCACGTGAGAAAGTTCTATCAAACAATGTACCCGATCTACCTTGACCGGGGAACTTAGCGAGTACCACGGAGGTAAAACGAGTTTGGGCTTAGTCGTGACAAGCGTTGAGCTAAGTGGCGAATATTGCCGCAACATGATCTTCACTGTCAAGGACTTGGAATATTTTGAATATCATTGTTCTTCAGCAAGATTTCACACAGCTATTTACTGCACACGATGTCAAACGAACTAATTTTTTGTAAGTAGGGTTAACGACTCGTTAAAATCGAAGTCATTCGAAATAGATTCTCCTTTGAATCGGTTCGTGGTTAATTGGGCTCATTTGAAAGAATGTTATTATTTTCTTTATTTCTGACAGTTCGTGTGGTCTTCTATCATAGACTGGTCTATTTAAAACTATGGTTTTTTTTACATCTCATACTGCAGAGAATATTGTTAAGTAATCTGTGTTTGACGTTTCTTAAAACTGACTTTAAAACTGTATTTTCTAGAGGGGCTTTTTAACTCGGCCTTCAATTTCATTTGGCTACGCCCGTTTAGTAAATGCTAAACTTGGCCGTTTACCACGTTACCAGTGCACGTGCTATATCAATTTCTAACGTAAAATTTTCAGTAGCGTTCGAACATTTTCATCATTGAACTCACATAATATAACTAAACCGAACACAGTAGTTATGAAACTCAATCCTGTATTTTCAGTTAAAAGGGCTATGATCCTGAATTTTATTATTTAACTCGCAATCAATCTTACTGGCAGTTTTATACGTAAAATGTTATTAATATTAGCCACATGAAAGAATTATACGAAGCGTAACAGTTCTTCAGTATGAAATCATAAGGGTTGACAGTACATAGTACTTCGAACCTCGGGTATTATCAGCTATCTTGTAAAATTCGTGGAGTACAAAACCGCATTGTCAGAGTTCACATTTCTTTATAAAACTTATATTCAAAACCAAAACTAGTAAATTAACCCGGTTTACGACATAACTTTAATAAAATCCTTCACTAGCTGGCTTGTAGGATTGAAGAAAACAAAATTTAAAAAATGTTCATCATAAATCAAACGAGACAAGTTAATTGAAGTTTTCTAATATGTCAATATTAACAGAGTCAAATATATAAAAAAATAGGTAGCAAAACTACATATTAAATTTAAATAAAAAAAAATGGCGAAGTATGTTCGTCCTAGTGGTCAAATTGGCCGGGTTGCATATTTGACCAAACTTCCTTCTACAGCAATGTTTAGGTGGGATCAGTACCAACTATCTTATAACTCCTAATTTATTTCGTAAATCTCATACAAAGAAATTTAACTAAATTTTACATCTGACGTGGCATAGAAGTTACCAACTGACACAATATAAAATTGTTATACCTTCACTGCAGTAATCAATTTTTAACTAGTAACCATTGGGAAAAACAAGATTTTTTTTTTTCCATCCCGATAGTTACTTGTTACAAATCATTAAATTTAGTGAAGGTGTAACAATTTTATACATCTTAAAAAGAAAATTCGTGTGACATGTTAGGAGTAAAATTAATCTAAACCTCTTTGTATGGAACTTACGGTATAAAATGAAGAATTCTAAGATGGCCGGTTCTGGTTCCACCCAAAACAATACCACTGAACTAGTGACGCCGACAGTCATCTCACAGATAAACAAAGGGTCTAAACATTTCACACCAGTGTTCAGGCAAAGACTTGTTTGCAGTTAGTGTTAAGAGTCTCGGTGTGTTCACAGGTGGTCTTCGCAGTGATCCTGGGCGCTGCCCTGGCGCGGCCGCAGTTTGCCGCGTACACACCGCTGGGTCTGAGACCCGCCGTGACGCCGCGCCCCGTCATCTTGGACCCTCGTGTTACTCTTCGCCCCATCGTCGTCGAGGCCAAACCCGTCCCTCGCCCCGTGCCCGTCGTCATCGCTTCCGAGCCAGTGCGCCGCCTCAGCCCTGACCAGCCCATCCTCATCGTCAAGCAGAGCCAGGAGCAGGGACTCGACGGCTCCTATGCCTTCAGGTGGGTGCCCCTGGCAACATGTCCCCTTCATGGTCCTGGCACGTTGTATTTGGCGTTTCAACAGTGCAACGTTGGGAAACTCTTATAATGCCGGTCACTGGTACCATCCTGACATTCTTCGTGAGGAATCAGTACGCTCATTAATTGTTCTGAAGCCACAAGAGGTTCTTGATGGTGGAGTAGTACCTCTACAAGCACTTGGGACTTCAGCTATGCAACAATGGGAAACTTAAATTTCTGGTCGATGGTTAGCAGTCTATTAGTTTATTCTCAGACTATACTGACACTTTTCGTGGTGGGTCATTCCATCCCTCAGCTGTACTAAAGCCAAGATATTTTTGTGAACCCCGTGGAATCGCCAACGTGCCCACGCACATTGTTTTTGGGGAATCAGTTAGTTGTGCAATCGTTGTAAGTTCTTTCGCCTCTTACCAATATGTAGTAATTCATTGAGTCACGTGGAATTCCGGTATTCATAATCGTGGGTTAGTCTAAACTTTAAACTTGACTGAAACCCTATAAAAGGATTTTGTAGTAACTTGCAATCGCTGGAATGTCCAGGTATTTTATACTTCGGACATCAGCTATACAGCCATGGGAAAATTTCCCACCAGACCGATTAGTGTGTGAATGCTATTAGTACTCTGAATGGAGTAATGGCCTATGTTCACACTGTGACCTTAGAAGATTAGAGAAAAAATTGTGTAAATGAGCATTTCAGTTATTACTGTGTTATAAATCAATGTACTTTTATTGGTCGGCTTAGTAGTTTATATATTGCCAGTGGTAAATCGATTAATTTGTGTTTATATTAAACATTCTTTCTTGGGCAAGGAGCCTGTCCCCAGGTGTGATACAGTACTCTGTTCAACTGTGAACATTGAGTGGAAGATAGAACACATTATGGTGGTTTGTCACAACTTTCGTGACTCGCTGCTAATCCTGTACCTGGAATTTATCTACTGGGCAATACATTTTTCCACTGTTCCGAACCATTTACTCTACGTTTAGAATGGAAATTCGGATTCATTAACAGCCAGTCATAGACTTCCAACCTTCCTTTCCACTAGTCCAGGCACTCGTGCCCCTCTTCATACTCGCCTTCTTTTAAATAACACACCTCAAACTTTTCGTATCTTACTAAGGCGCTATTTATAACACGAGTAAGAGCCCAGGAGACAACCAGGGTCGGGAAGAGGGGGTGACCAATCACTGACGATATGTCAAGGGAGGGAAGATGAACATTTTCCTGTTTCTCGGGGTTCATGCTCGTGTTGATCAGTTGTCAGTTATGCCAATTTCTCTTGTACTTGCGTGCTCCTACTACTTTGCGGTGAACACCTGAGGATCTCCTCAACTATACTATTCGATAGTTATGACAGGGCGTAAACCAGCAGTGGGTGGGTTCTAGAGTTAAGGCCCTGGAAACCACCTTAATAACAGCCGAAGAAGACTGCGGTCTTCTATCAAGAATGGATCTGAGTTCTTCTCGTTCTGAGAGTAGCAGCTAAGCAAGAAGCTGCAGACGTGACTTTGTTGGTTTTGAGTGCATGCCTAGAGGGTGTGGTTATGATTCCCTCTGTAAGAAAGGACGTATAACTTGTAATTTTCTTTGGCAGATAAGTTAAAGGCGCGGTCCATAACGGTAGTTTCCAACTCCGATCA
Source organism: Medauroidea extradentata (assembly GCA_003012365.1). Taxonomy (NCBI): domain Eukaryota; kingdom Metazoa; phylum Arthropoda; class Insecta; order Phasmatodea; family Phasmatidae; genus Medauroidea; species Medauroidea extradentata. The sequence continues at coordinate 43,310 of PNEQ01073654.1, forward strand.
CCGTTTATAATGTTCATTTCTTGAATGTGAAAATAACCGAAACGGTTATTACGATCGTACATTTTATCCGGAAAATTCGGTAACAACAGTGCAGCATAGTTTTGCCTTTGTTTACGCCCAAATTATGGGTTAGGCGCTAAAGAGCATCCAAACGAAAACTGACAAAGAAAAGAAACACTGTAAGACTATTCATTGCCTTACGAGTACAGGTAACAATCCATCCGTTGCGCGTACCTAGATCGTATGTACCCTTCTGGCGCTTGTGCACTTCGAGGAAATCAAAAACACCTCTCACACTAATGTGTCCTTAAACTTGGAAGTACGCTACAATGCTATGATGCTTGTTATTTTTTTTTAGTGTGTGTGTTCTGTCTATCCTCCCCTTAATGGTTTACTTCAACTAGAAATTCCGTGCGAAAGCAAGGGACATACTCATTTTAAAAAATTTAATCGAAGTCATACATATTTGTGTGTTTTTATTACGGTACAAGTAGTGTTCACGAAGCAACACGTATGTAATGAGTGAGTGAGAGATTTTGGTCAGCGCTTGACATCTAGGTCTTGAGCACTGGTGAGGGATGACATGAGGTGAGTGTGGAGCAGCGCCGGAATGAAGGGGCGGGGGAAACAGGAGATTCCCGATAAAAACCCACCGACCAACGACATCGTCTGGCGCGATTCCTACGTGTGAAATTCCGGGGTCCGACCCCGCAGGGAATCGAATCCGGATCGCCTTGGCGGGAGGCGAATGGTCTGGCCATTCAGCCACCGCGGCCCCACGCATGTAACTAACTATTTAATGCAATTAGTCAGCAATACTTCTACTTGCCACTCTCCCCTCTCCCAAAATACGTCTCTTACTGTACGAGGAAATGACACATTGCAAATAAATAATCATCTTGGTTTCTAGCAGGGAAATGTTTATTGAAGGCCTTGCATTCGCGCGCCCGTTAGTCACTAAGGAGACGTGACAAATACTGGAAGCGGGTGAAAGGCATAAGGTTATCAAATAATTGTGCAACTATTTTAATCTAATAAACCGTGTGGCGAACAGTAATAAAGCATATGCACATCTCATTACTTTTGATGTCTTTTCACGTACGTGTTCCCCGCTTACTCGGGCGTCGAGATCTCCTCTTGCCGGACCTCCAACCTGTTTCTGCGATCAATTACGTGGCTGGCAGGGGGTCTGATAGTTCAAGGTCGTGATGGTACCTGATATTACCGGTTGGTATTTGGCGGGGAGACGGGAGTGGGAGTGGTCGTCCTTCTAGTCCCAAGCTCCTGCCAGCCCCTCTCCTCCTACCATCCACCAAGGCGGGTCACGCTTACGTCACGACCATCTCATTCCCCGACTACCAGTCGCTGATGATCCACGTCTGCTATGATTAATCTCTCTTGCAAAGTCAAAGTGCAAATACTTTTAAATTTTCTAAATTATAAAGCAATTTTTTTTTCATATAATTAGTAAACCAAACCAACCCTATTACAGAGAATCTAGCTATAAAATAATCCAGTGCCTAGACAGCAAAAGTAGACTAGCTACCCACAATTGAATTCCAAACTATAAGTGAATGAAAGACTGTATTACATATCGGTCTTCAGGGGCAGACACGGGACTATTTGATACAAATACAAAACATCGTGGGTTTTTTTGTGAAAATTATATTTCTCATAATTGGATCAGAGTCTAAATGATTAGATTAATTACTAACTATTCGGGACATATTAGATAATCGACACCAACTCTTACCATATGATCTTGTAGCCATAAACGACCTGACAAAAAACGTAAAATTTAATTCAGCTTGAAGTAAACAATACAGAACATAAAGTCCCAAACTGCATACCGGGGGGTCGACCTCCAGCGGCGATGTACTCACGAGAGTCATTTCTTGCGTATCTGAAGAGGTGTGGTCCAGTTAGAGAGAAAGTCTACGTCTACGGAGGCTGCTTTCTATGGATTTTGCTGGCGTTCAGCTTGAGCGAGGTGACACGATGGTAGGTGTTTGGGAAGACACTGGTTCTATTCCCAATCCTGGCATCCTGATTTCTGTTTTCCGAACCACTCCAGATAAAAGGTAGGATGGTTCCTTAGACCAGCCATGGTATCTTTCTGCCATGTTCTTGATTCTGAGATACACTGGTTCCGATTTTAATGATCTTGCTATCGACGAGATGTCAAACGATTCTGCAGGCTGTTCACAGCAAAATAATCACTATTGAAGGTGTAAGAATATCAATCAAAAATTGTAATGTACTAGTCGTGTGCCAATGGGATTTCCCATCGGCAACAACTCAGGAACCATCCGAATTTTCTCAACTGTTACTGTTTTTGGGTAACCTGCTCTGCCTGTGTCCTCTTTTATGTTCTTTTAATACAGCGAGGAATTAGTTCCGTGTAAACGAAGACAATAATGGTGAACTTCCATTCAAACATTCATCCCCTATTTAACCCCCTCAGGGATGCATTTTCAAAAATACTTTCTTAGTGCTCACCTACGTCTTGTAAGGAACTCCTGTGCAGAATGCCATGCTTCTAAACCTACCATTTTAATGTGTGTTGTCGGTCAAGTGTTATGAGTTTTTTTATATTGTTACATCAGGCCGTAACTTTGAGTGCAGTCAAATATATACACAGTGTTTGTTACTTGCACTCATATGTTTGTGCAACCAAGCAGAAGTAAGTGACTCAGATAAAGAAAATAATCAGGGCTTTGGAAGTGATCATACAACCACGATGGTATAGTGGCTAGACTACTCTCCTTACCACCACGGCGATCTAAGTTCCATGTGGTACTGTGGGGTCACTCTCAATTTTTGCATGCAGCGAACAAGTCAGGCGTTTCCACTGGACGGAAGGTTTTCTCAGAGTACTTCCTGTCCCAACGCTCTTACATTCCATTCATAACTCACCAAGAATTCAAAATTAGGCACTGACCAAATCCTCTCTGCCATTGATAACAGCTGTAGATAGTGTAATATCCCAAGAATATTTTATGATACCGTATTGTGCAAAATAGTGTAGCAATCTGAACCATTTACGATTGGAGGATGATTATGTATTTTTTAAAAGACGAATTAACAAATACTCAGTAGCTGCGCATCGTAATTGCCATTGGCCCATTCATATGGGGACTCGGCAATAACGAAAGAAGAACTTCAGATATAGTCATGTTATATTAAAACCTAGCAGTCAACTTTTACCGCGATAAATCAGTGTCCTTAGTAACAGCCTCTACCTACCTACAGTTGACGTGGATTGTTTAATGTGTGTATGATTTTTGTGCACGCAGCTTCGACACAGAGAACGGCATCTCGGCGCAGGAAGTCGGCACTCTGTCCAACGCCGTCTCTAAAGAGCCGGTGATCATCGCCGACGGCTACTACAGGTACACCTCCCCTGAGGGCATCCCCATCGAGGTCAAGTACACGGCGAACGAGAACGGCTTCGTGGCGCAGGGTGCCCACCTGCCAACCCCTCCGCCCATCCCTGAGGCCATCGCGCGCTCCCTGGAGTACATCGCGGCGCACCCACCCCCACCAGAGGTCTCCGGTCTCCGCAAGTAGAGCGTTCTTCTCTACCTCACCCCGGCTAGACCAGTCTGCTCTCCCCTGGCGAGCACTAGGCGTGGACTAGGCGGTCTCCAGTCGTTTGCTGACCGTCCGTCGCTACAGTAGCGCCATGTCCTCGTCTGTGTGCGGCCACTCTCTTTCTCTTCTAGTACTGCTTCCTTCTTCTTTGTAAAAAATTGCAAAAAATAAATATATTGCATTTACTAGTCCAAACTATGATGATGTACTTTTTTTTACCATCCACGACATTCATATGGAAAGCTAGACCGTTAACTAGATATATTTACTATGCACCATAATGGGTAACTCTGCACCACCACACACATTTTTTTAGTCGATGACTGGTGAAAGATTGGTGATCATTACCTTACGATAATATCAAACTTATTTTTTTTTAATACTTAGATGTTACTTAGTTCACCAATTGCCCAACAAACGATTATTTTTAGTAGTACAATGTTACCCATGCTGATGCAAAGTCTACCTAGTTTACGGTACCATAAAGTTTCCGGCATTTTACACAAAAAATTTAATTTTCTTACCATACGTCGATTGTGAAGTGTTGGCAATCAAACATCATGAAAAAAAATTGAAGAAATTGCGGCATTAACATGTCCATAGAAAAATATACACGGGATCAATTCGTTTAAGTAAAATTTTATAAATATGCATGCAATATATATCAGATCAGAAATTAAAAAAAAAATACTGATATTCAAACTGCGCAGGTTTGAGAAACGTCTCAGGTGATTTAATGTTGAATGGATTTCATATCATAATTTAAAATTATTTTTTTCTCTGAATATGTTTGTTTAATCCTTACCATAACTGAGTTAACTTCTGAAGTAAAGGCTAATTTTATTTTGAAAATAGTGAGTTAATATAAGATTCAAATACATAAACTTACATACACCTCATTGAATGTGCCATATACCTTTTAATAATTAATTGATGTTATAAGTGTTTCGTAAGCACGTATGTTGAAAAAACATTTCAATATAAATATATATGATACATGAAATAAAATACACATTTTCAGTAAAAGCTTCTCTCTTACTCTGCCGTGTATGTTGCTTGCTTGCAACAGTTAGATGTTTTTAATTTTCGTTTTAATTTGAACACTTAAGTAAAATTCGCGGCACACCTTTGGCGGTGTATTTTAGTCAATAGTATTACTCGAACAAAGCCTGTCCTAAAATGTACCCTCCCTCGCTACAGTATCTGAGCTCTTGATAAACACGGTGTTTTAAAATATATCAAATTTCGTCGAGCGAAATTTTCGGTGCATAATTCGACTAGTTCATGTATCTAGACAGTAAGATCAGTAGAGACGGATGGAGTAAAGCCGAAGTAAGGAGCAGTCTAACATGCACGTCATTGAATTCGCGAAAATCTCAGGCCCCTACCAGGTAGTCATTGTATTCGATTAGAGAGTGCGGTGGTGTTTATAAGTTTCTCACCTGCGCTGCGTCTATTGGAGGACCGCTAAATTACACGCACGCCAATCACATGCGAGAAAAGCCGTCAGTAGTACAGTGGTGCCGGCTTTTCGCATTTCTCTCCTGAAGTGGAATGACAATCACATATTCACTTGTCTTTTTAAGGTAGCCACCACAACGATGCTTCTAGCGACGCTTATTCCTTTACAGCAACAGCCGCCAGTAATTTTCAGCTTACGTCATGTGTGCGTGATGTGAGGTCATAGCCACTTCCCTCCTCGGGACGAGCAGTGGCGTAACTTTGAGTCTGCACAACTGCATCTTCACAACTGTGAAAGTCAACTCTTCAAAAAGTTTGGTACTTTTGAAATTGTTGGCCGTGAAACAAAAGCAGGCAAGGAAAGCCAATAAATCACCATGTAGAAGGGATACTGACTCGACAATTTTAAAAATGTCTGTGTTTGTACCACTGTGACAGTTATTTATAGAGTAACTGATTTTTTTTGTGAAGAGAATATTTCATCAACTTGTATTGGTGTGTTATGTGCACATTTGCAGCTTTGATTCGTGGTTATTGGCAGAGTGTACGTATGCAGAGGCGTCACACATTTGACTGTGCCAATCAGAACAAGGTTACTGGAACACCATACGTCTGTGATTGGCGGGTATCACCCAGAGATGAGAGAATAGTACAGGATGGAGCATTAGCAGCCTATACTGAGGCCAAGTCCACTTTGTTTATTCAGGTTTCAATATGGCGGTGTACAATCAGCTGTTCCTGTATGTGTATTTATAAATGAGGTTATGGTTGGCCAACTCTCAGCCGCATTATACACATTGCTATGGTAACAAACAATATAAGCCAAGTACCAATATGGCGGATGGGCTCCTTCCCCTTCCGTCTCAAGGCCTAATACCCATCGTCCTAAGACGTGCGTTATGCTCCGTCTAATCTCTGGTATCACCTAGAGAAGCTGACAGTCAAAAACATCCAATCACTGATCATGAAGCAGAGCTGCAAATGTGCACATAAGGCATTGAAACAAGTCGGTACAAAATTATTTTCACCAGAAATCAAGGACTACAGTGATGTTTTTTTAAATCCTCAATATGTATCAGTTTTAGTAACCGTATTATATAGTGTAATTTAACATAAATAACATAAATTAGTTTATAAGAAGCGTTAAGAAAGGAACCATTCAAAGGAACACATTCCAATAATTTTACATAAAAATTATAACACCACGCGAACATGTCTAAGGAGCTCTAGTGTAATATGATTAAGGATTGAGACTTACAATTTTTTTAAAATTGTTATTTACCCTAAATTCCTTAAAAAATTCCACTTTAATATAAATGCACTCTTCACGCTGTAGTCTTTACATAAAGAAGTAACGGCAAGGTACAAATTAACTGAAAAGAAAGAAAAGTGAACACTTAACTGTAAATAGCGTATATGTGATGGCGCCCACGTAAAAGTTCTGATCAACCAAGGCAGACGACATCGATTATCAAGCGTATGACTTCGGCACCTGCCATCCAGACGAAGCACAGCCACAGAATAGCTAAGAACACAGAAGCGAAACTACCTCACTCGAGCAGAACTCGGGTCCTGCTCGCCAGAAATATTGTGGAGAGTAATTCTCCTATCAGTAGAGACCTGAATAATTCGCGTTTTCTTTTGGGCCCAAGCTAGAATTCCAGCTACTGTATGTTCGTGCCACTTTCGCAATTGGCCCGTGACTTATTTGACACTTCCTGGAAGTCGCTTAGCCAATAGTACAGAAGCAACTAAATGCAGGTTCATATCACTGCGTCATCGAGCAGCCAGTGAGCAGATAATGTCTGTTTGAATACACATATGTTCTTGGAGGCTAGCCTACACGTCAGTGAACCCGCGAATTTTTCCGGTCTCTGGCTATCAGCAGGTGCAGGCAAGCACACCAGCATGAGGTTTGACCAATAGGAAATCTTCCGTAGAACACATAGGCTTATCGGTAGGGCCCAGTAGCTTCCGCGAAAATATTTTTAGCCCACTTTGTTTCAGCGTCCTACGTGTACACCTGCAGCTCAACTTCATTATTATTGACAGAGTGTTTTTGTGCAGAGTTGTTATTCATTTGACTGTTCCAATCAGTACATGAATAACTGTGACACAACACGTCTGTGATTTACAGGTTTAACCTCCAGACGTTGTATGTTACGGCATCCAATCACCGACCACAAAGCAGACATGCAGGTGCGCACGTACGGCACTGAACAAAGTGCTGCAAAAATATTTCGCGAAAACTACCGGGCCCTAGCTATCGGCAAATTTTACGTTAGTTTCTGACTGCATAGACTGCAAGCTGTTCGTCTCTCGCCCAGACGTCTTCCACTGGCCTAAAATGTCGTGGATTATAACGGGGAACACTTTGAGCCAGTCATTAAAAGTTCCACGGTACAGTGACCAATAGTATATTAACCAGTCGAATACGTAAATGCTATTACATGAATACATGTTAGCTATACATTCACAGATTGTGCTCGAGAATGTACAGAGAAACGTAGCCTAGTCTGTCAACAAACAATAACGCCAATTTTGTGTTTATCTACCTATCGGATACAATAGCCCTGTCTGAAGCTCCGTACAGGCAATAGTGGACCGAGTACTTTTGGATCGACTGGACTGCCAAAATATTTCGTTTCTCTACAGCTACCTATTCTATGCTACAACGCCATTTACCAATCTACAGAAGGTCCAGAACACGGCCGTAGAAGAACAGGTCTGGACACTCGCCTGGAAACTTGACCCCCTTGTTGTTTGGCTGTAGTTCACCAAGTTACCGATAATATTGTGCTTTATTGGCGCTGCGTCAGAGCGGTCGGACTCAAACTCCGCCCACTTCCCTCCCACAAAGATAAACAATTTATTAAAACGTATTTTTGTCAATGTATGAAATACTTTCATCGCTCACAATATTAAAACATAGCTCCAGCAATCTTTATTTACTTTATAATGTAAATACTAGAAAAAAGTGGGCGGAGTTTGAGTCCGACTGCCCGGATTACAGTGGAGTGGCATAAAGTACAACATTCTTGGTAACTTGATGAACTATAGCCAAACAACAAGGGGAGTCAAGCAAAATACATTGGTGATTGGCGAGTGTCCAGACCTGTTCTTCTACGACAGTGATCCTAGTATAGGCTGCTAATGCTCCATTGTATTTATATCTCATGTCTGGTAAATGTGGCTTGACGCCAGCGCCAGGTTAACATCGAGACCAATAGAAGAAGAAGCTGTGACTCGTGTGGGCAAGAAATAGGGATGGAATTTGTCATGGCCTGTAGTTAACAAACATTCCAGCATTTGCCTGGAGTGATTAACAATAGCTATAAAAAAACAAAATCAGTATTGGCCGGACAGGGAATAGAACCTGTTCTTTTTTTAATGGGAGTTGAGTGTCTTGAAATTTTAATTACTTTAATAATTTTTTATATTTGTACGAGGGGTGATTTGTTTTGTATACATACGTTGTAACTATTTTTTTTACTGTAGTTTAATTTTTCTAGCTTTCACAGTTTTTTGCATAACGGAATGTCAACGACCAAATTTACATCAAACGATTTTATACTAGTGAGGAAAGCCAACTGATTAACCGAAATTAAATAATTCACGCTGAATAACTGTGTCACGGGCTGCGTCAAGCTATGTATGAGAAAAATAACTGAAATTTATTGTGTTTTTAAAAATCTTCAGAATACTGACTTTTTTATTTCGCATTCAGCCTTTTTTAATGCAAAAAAATCGACTTTCCAGTTTTTATTTATATTTCGTCGTAGCCTAGCCAATGACAGAGACCTTCAGTGTGAATTATTTTATTTCTGTTTGCCAGCTGATTTTCGTTCTCGTTTAGACCCGTTGTATGCGAATTTGGAATTTGACACGCGATTACACAAAAACTACGAGAGTTAAAACAATTTTCACTGCAGTTAAAAAAAAAATAGTCACAGTGCATGTCTACAAAAAAACCCTACCTCGTTCTTATATAGGATATTGGAAAATTCCATGTCAATATTCTAGGGAGTTATCCTCACGTGTAGAGGAACAAAAAGTGTTATACGAACATAGGTGCAAAAACGCACCGTTTCTGCGCTACAGTTGGCAATATACGACGTATGGTTGATAGCGCGCGGGTAGGATCATGTTGCTGTGGGGCATCATTACAGCAGTACATAACATGTTACTATGCCACACACTACGCCACTAACACACAGACAGTAGGAACAACTGTGACACAGCAACATGATCCTACCAGCGTGCTATCAACCATACGTCATGTATGCCAACTGTGGCGCAGAAACTGTGCGTTTTTGGACATATGTTCATACATAGGCGCAACTAAGGGGGGCACTAGGGCACACCCCCCCCCCCAAATAAATAACCAATGAAGATCTTAAAAATTATAACTGATTTAATACTGAATAATCATAGATACTGTTACCAGTAGAATATTCTATGCTTAGCAATGAAAACTGCTGAAATATCACTATTTTGCACCTTGAAATCCGAAATTTTCCCGGGGAGGACCACCGGACCCCCCGCTTGTAGATGTGGTGGGTGATCCTTTATAATATTCGCAGGATAGCCATCCTTCCCTGTCTGAAAATCACAAATTCTGACTACGTTACTGATTACAGGTAGAGGTAGTTTGAGTATAAAAGTATTCACAGAATTGTACCCTCCCCAAATGTACATTCTACAGTAGTTGCGCCTATGTGTTCATGTCACACTTTTTGTTCCTCTACACGTGAGGATTGTTTCCCTAGAATATTGACATGCAATTTCGCAACATCCTGTACAATAATTATTAAAGTGCGTCCAGGTGGGGAAAACTCGTAGTTTTATATTTGTATGAAATAGTATTAGTTTTGTAGACGTTACTTGAGAGCACAGTTGCCTCTTACATAACATTTTTAACTCAATCTGTTTTGCCATAATGGCACTTCAAAATCCAAATGTGCACGTGTTTGGTTCTTATATGCCACAAAAACCAATGAAATTCTGAAATGAAAATATTCGCTCTGAAACTACGTGCCAAGGGCTACTGCTTGACAAGTTTCCAGATCCATTAAAAAAGAGTTTTGTATTTCAAAAATCATTAAATTTGTTTGCTTTTTTTTTAACGATACAAAAATATATTAACATGTGAAGCAATAGCCTGTGACATGTAGTTTCAGTGCGTCTTATAAGAACTAAAAACATGCACGTTTTTAATTTTAAGTGCCGTTATGGCAAAACTGGTTCAGATATTTTATTTTTTATTTTTCGTAAGATGAAAATATACTCCTACGTAATATCTACAAAACTAACGATATTTCATACAAATATAAAACTATTGATTTTTCCACACTTGGACGCACTTAAACAATTAAAAGTTTCTGTGAACTCCCTGCATAGGAAAAATAAGCATAAGACAAGACTTCGGCTACGCAGTGTTGCAGCACTTCAAAAACAACAATAATTTCTACCCGACGCAAAGTTACGCCAATGTCATGTATAAAAAAAACAGGTTACTTATTTACGTTTAGAAACAATTTCAAGAATTCTCAGTAATTACAGTGAAAAAATTCGTTCTCGTTGTAAATAATTGGTTTCTCTGCGAGACAATGTGCATAATATATGCGGGTAAATAATGTGCGTCCAGCCAGCGTGTAGGATTAACTACGTGGGTAGCATAAAGTCGGAATGTTGGCGAGGGGAGTGAAGCCAAGAGATGGAGAGGAAGTCAGTTGAAATTAGCCGGGGCCGCCATACTACTTTAACCTCAAAAGTACACAACAGACTGGAATTTTTAAGGTAATTGAACCTAATTGATGTTTCAGGTTGAAAACTCTATATTTTAGCCCTAAATACACATCCTAATTAATATTTTTTTCAATGTTTTAATTTTTGTATTTACTTATGGCTGTTGAAATAATTTCATTCAGTAAGCAACACAAAGATCAAAACGTTTTCCTAGTGGCTGAACATGGGCATGTAAACAAGTCGGCCATATTGGTCATAGCCACATCAAGAGTTTGTTTGGTTATACTCCCGGCTACATATACTCCATCTGGACCCTTCTAACATCATTGGGGTTAACGCACGCAGAAAAAGAAACAATTCGAGAAACAAAAGAACACAGTATAGCATTACATAACGCAAACAAAACAAGAAAAATAATCGCATATACAACATTATAACTGAGGCAAACAATCCTAAATAAAACCTAAAATTACTAGAAATATCTTATGAGTTTATGAATGGGATAAAGTTATTAAATGCTTTATTTACACTTTTTTTAAAATTTTTTCACGTGTCTACCAAAATTCAACGTTATTTCCACGTATTTAGTAATTTAATGACATGATGGCGCTTTATAGTAGTTCAAAATTAAATGTAGGTCTTTTGTAAGATAAAGTTGAAATTCTAACTTAATAATTAGTATAAAAAAAATCATATTTTTCTCACTGATGAAACATGAGACAGTAAACTGCGAGATGGGTAGGAAATTTCAAATACGTTAATTAAAGTGCTGTGCACGTAACACGAGACGGCAATCAAAAGAAAATATCACAGTTCACACGCAAGGCAAAAGTTCAAATACATGAAATACCGGCTGGGTAACTGCTGGTCAGGATACAAAAATGACAACTGAAAGAAACGCAACACTGCCACATAATTATAGCTTGAAATCGGTTGCGTCGTCACGACCCAGGGAAAGCGTCAGAAAGCTTCTGAAATCTTCGTCGCTACAGTTTATGGTACCTGGCTTTCAGTGGCCTTTTATTCTTCGTCCAGTGCACTCTTCTTGGTGAACGTATTTTATGAGTTAAGAGGCTCAGAAGTGCGGAAGCATTAAATACGATACAACACGCGTATAACGCCTCAGCCTAGCCTTTAGGCGCAAGTCAATGAACTAGCTAGCAATCTTCCCGCCAACAACTAGCCTCTATGAGACATCCAGCGATGACCCTATCATTTTATGATGAAATGTTAAAGATAAATGTATTTTGTACACGCCTATGCCTGTATAGAACGTTCGGGATAAAGTGAGCACTAAAAATTAAACCTTGGAAAAAAATTACTAGCCGTTACTACATGTAAGTCAACATTAACTATAGTTACCTTACTGCTTGTATGGTTGGTAGCGAAATCACGTAAAATAGTTCCCTGTATTTTACTATTTAAATTCAACAATACTGAAACAAAATCAATAAAAATCTGTATAAGTGTATTTTATATAGTTAATAAAGTTTTTTTTATGAAACTATAGCGATTCATACCGACTATACATTTTAGCTTACACGCGAAAAAATTAAGTGACGTGTCAATATAGATTGGACATTTCCCTTCGTTTGCAGTTACGCGAGTAAATATATGAATTGGCTGAAAATAGAACTTAAGCAGGGCTTTTTTTAGTGCTCACTTTATCCCGAACCACCTAATAGACAGATTTTGTGGCAAGATTTTCATACATAAGTAAGACCGCAAAAACACCCGATTTCACCGTTTTCGGCCGTTATAAAATATGCTTAAGTGAGTAGTAGAAAACGTGATATGAGTAAACACACGTGTAACGTTCTTTAAATGTAATTCCTTGCACCAGGCATCACTCATGCGGGATGAACAGTTGTCGAATAATCTTGTAAGGGTCGAAGCTTTGCTCGCCGCTCTGAGGCCTAAGCTGTTTAAGCGTGTTCAAATGCTATAAAATCACTGTTTGTATTTTTATGGATTTTGTTAGTTTCGTAGACGATACTTGTGAGTACATTTTACTCTTAGGAAACAATTTTAACTCTCATGTTTTTCACATAACGGTGTGTCAAAGTCAAAATTTGCTTGTTACGCTGCCATGCAAATAGTGAAAACCAACTGACCTGCTTAAACAAAATAGTTCACTGTGAACTTACATCCCATGAGCTATGCAACAAAACAATAAAAAAAACCCAGAACATAATATTTTGAATTTTAAAAAAATAAGAAAAAGTAGCAAAATCAGCATTTTTTTTTTTTTTTTTCAAAATACAAAAACCATTCGCGTGATTTTTTCAAGTGTTTTATTATGTAGCCCATAGTATGTTTTTTCACTGTGAATTATTTCACATCGGTAAGTCAATTGATTTTCACTATTTGCGTGGCAGCAGAACATGTAAATTTTGACTCTGACGCACCGTTATGAGAAATCTATGCCAACTAAATTTGTTTCGAAAGAGGAAACCGTACTCACAAGTATCGTCTGCAAAACTAACACTATCTATAATATAAAAATGAATCGCAAAATGTGTTGACAAGCGCATAACTCAACAACGCCTGGACCAATTTGGTTTTTTTTTAATGTTCGTTGAATTTCAAAGATGGTTTTTACGGCGAGAAAAATGCGAATAATTGCCGGAAAACCCCCTTAAAACAGCAGAGTGAATTTGAGCTTTATTGCTATTGTTGTTTAAACAATGTAGGTCTGTTCCTGTGATCGAGGCCTTAAGCATTCACTCAGATATTGTATAAAGTTTGGGGTGTGGGAGAGGTGGGGTTACGGGTTCGTATCCCGTGCAAGACTTTGCTATGAGAATTACATGACATCATACAAGCGTATTGCGCGCGCTCTTTACACTGTTATTGAGTACGCTAGCTGTTAAATGCCAGGCAGCTGTTTTGCGGTGGAAGCCGCAGCCGGGCAGCTGTTTTATAGAGAAATAAAGATGAATTAAAAAAAGTACGCTTAGCGCAGTAGACTGGACAAATCTGTTTGTATTTGATGTTTTAAAGATATATAGTATCACCATCAATTAACACGTAACTAAAAGTTAGTTATTCTTTCCTATAGTACACGCGGGCGAAGCCGCAACGGGACAGCTAGTTTCATATAAATATAAATGTAGAACACCCTTAAGCCTTGCAGCTATCCCTGTGTTTTGGCCTAAGCTCTTTTTTTAAACCGCGGCCAATTTTAAGGTTTGAATCCTAGCTGGAATACCGGATTCTCCGCAACCAACAGTACATGTAAACGCCACGTCAGGTTCCTAAATTTACATCGCGAAACAATATTATGTGATTTTAAACTTCAGGATTTATATTAAATATAAAACACTAGCAATAAGCCTCGCAAAACATTTTTTCTGTACTGACGCAATCCCATGTAAACTTATAATAAAACTTTTGAAACGTCTTTTCAAATCGGCTGGTTTCAATAACAGTTCAACTAATTCTGGTACTCTGGGCCTTGGGTACCCTCCTCATACTATGCTTATTTATGATGAAGTCTGATTTCCCAATTAAAATTTTGCAACCGAATATAGTTTGCAAGAGTACGTAAACCATTTTATAGGGTTGTTATATTGTTAGATAGTTAAAATCTCTCTTTTTCCCGTCGAAAAATGTAATTTTAATAACAATAATAATAATTTGTTCTGGTGATAAAACGTTTAACTCTCAACATAATAAAAAGCAACTATAAAAGACTACGTCGGGCTCGGTCTACTGTCTTGTATTTGAAAGAATGGTTTTGCCTTATGAGTTTACGATAATTTACTAGGTCAGCCTGAGTAGGGTAAGACTTCGACATAAGGTGTCGAGACAGTAACTTCAGTAAAGTTTCCAAGTGTTCAAAAAGTTACCAGAGAGGTTTCTATATGAAATCATCCGTTAACACTTCTTAGTACAGGGTGAATTGTCCGGAAAATTATTTTCGCTAATATTTTATGTTAATTTCGATTTCTTTACGGGCAATTGTTAAGCATATTTCAAAGTTAAAAAAACAACTTGTCACCATTTTTTTTCTGTCTATTACTGACGCCATCTTGAAAAAATGGCGGGAAAAATAAGTTTTTTCTCGTTTATATTTGAAATTGTTAAAAATATAAAAAAAGTTGTTAACAAAAGTTATTGTGCATTAAATTTTAAATATAAAAGGTTCTTAGTACTTTTTTCATAACTATGACCATTAACCCGGAAATTAAGATCATACGTTTTGCAATTTCAGTAATTTTTTATATGAAAATGTAAGTCTAATTTTTTTAGACTTTTAAGTATGATAATGTTGTAAAGACATAATAATAAAACTTTTAATTAAATTTAAATTTAACTCCCTTACTTTTGTTATATTTCAGTTAAATTTTCATGATGCGAGGACTCACTTTAACATGTAGAGATAGAAACGTATTCATAAATCAACATTAATTTTGCAACTGCATTTTCTTGTACCTTAAAACTGTTCCCCAAAATTTTGCGTTGTAGAACATAACAATTTAAGATCATGGAGAGCATTTATGAAAATGCAACAGTTATTGCCTGTTATATACAATGGAAAAAATAGGAGAAAACATATACCATGTCTTCGTCTTCAGTCTTCATCATCACTATCTTCAATGGGTTTAGGTTCATTTAAGCAGTAATGTTCAGAACAGCTGCAAATTTCAGTGCAGACCAAATTGTTTTTAATACAACTGCATGCTGCAGTTTTGCAAACTTTCTTGCAGTGACATTTTATTAACATTAAAATGGCTTCAGGTGCAGGTGGTTGGTTGCATTTAACTGGAACAAGTTTTCCATCGTCTTGAACTATCCAGCCAAACTCTGAAGGAGAAGGAAGCTGAGGATGGTTGACTGTGGATTGCATTAGAAGTCTGATAATATACTGAGTCCGCCTAATCATTGGTAGAAGAGAAGCGAGTGTCGGAGGAAGCTGTTCATGTGTGTACTCGTTGTGCGAATAAAGGTACCACCGCAATGATTCAACTGTGCTGTGATCCTTGTTTTTGTACAGCAGACATACGAATTTCTCATTTAAATCTAATGTTTCAGATGTTGGTGGTTCATAGGTATTGCCTAAGTTTGATAAAGCTTCAAGTATATCAGTATTACACTCTTTAAAAACTTTAAAGCACCATTCTTTTGTTCTGCCAGCAAACTTTCCAGGGACATCACAACCTGTAAACACATGCCATGCTAATATTGCCTCAGCTCTCTTCACTTCAAGTTTTTCAATAATGTGACTAACTGAAATTCTTCTTAAATCTTTACCTCTACCAGACTGAAAATACAAATTGCAGGGCAAAGACCTATGGAAATGTATGAGTAGGATGAGAACATCGGTGTCAGGTGAATAAACTACAACCTCGTCATCTGGTGTATTGGTATTTGCATGAAGTATCATGAGAGTATCTGCTTCTTCTTGGCTGTGTTCGGCGAGACAATCAGGTAACTGTGTCAAATGTCACCATCACTTTTTT
>PNEQ01073662.1:0-16898 GCA_003012365.1 Medauroidea extradentata
TTCTTACATCTCTATTTTCTATGGTGTTTATACATTTACGACTAAATTCCTCTTAGGCTAATAGTATTAGAATGTGTTTATAAGTATTTTAAATTTTATCTTATCAAAATAATAACTAAAAGAGCATAATTATTTTCTAAAATCGTGATTACACTTCAATTTATAAATAACAAAATATAAAACTAAAACTACCCATAGAGCAATGTGCTATTGTAGTAGGAACAACGCTCACATCGGCGTGAACTGGAATTAAATAACATGTCTCCTGTTTTTCTTCTGACTTTCCCATATTGTCTTTTTAGAATATTTGGTAGTATTACATAAATTGATATTAAAAATACGTTTTGATAAATTGTTTATCTTAGTGGGAGGGAAGTGGGCGGAGTTTGAGGTCGACCGCCCGAATTACAGCGCCAAAAATGTATAGCACTATCGTGAACTTGGTGAACTACAGCCAAACAACAAGGAGGTCAAGTTTCCAGGCGAGTGTCCAGACCATGGAGGTATTAGTCTATGGAGTGGCATCTGCCGTATATTTCAATGGTAATCGTGTGAAGCCGATCATTTTCGAACATTTTCGAACTGCGCATGCGCAGGACGTTATTTTCCATGAGACGCCATATTTTGGGTGGCAAAAATATAGCAGAAAGCAAAGTAATTATGTGATTGTTTACAAGAATTCACGCAAATTCTCTATTTTAATCGTACACAACAGTTTACAATTGCTTCAAATATATATATTAAAAAAAATCGAATTAGCTCTTGCTGTGTGTATGCACTTTATTAACTTGATGAATTTAAATAAAAGTTTCTTACCTGTACAAAGATAATCCTCCGCAACGATCGAATATGTTTGTAAGGTCAAGAGCTGCACAAACTTTCACCATAATGTGTAGTTAACAAAAAACTAAAACATTTTCATTCAGCTCAGTGCTAGTTTACATATTTTTGCCACCACTAGCTCTATCCTTGTCTTTAAACGTCGCCTGTTGGCCGGCTTCAAATTTGCTCAAAGGCTTCCACTCCATAGACTAATACCTCCATGGTCCAGACCTGTTCTTCTACGACCGTGGACGTAACTATGCATCGAGCTCTGTGAACCCCACGATATTCCTCTTCTATGGATTACTCGAGTTAGAAAAAAAAATCAAAACCGAAAAATAAGCAATAAACACGATAGCCGATAGTAATCCGTAGGGTTAATGCTCGTTGGTAATTCAATACTAAATTTGTCAGACGTTAAGAAATTGCACTGGTAAGTGATGAGTATTTTTTATTAGAACCCAGCTGTTGCAATAGAAGGTAAAACGTACATTTTTCTACAAGTTTTCTTTAAATTTATTAGGTATTTTAAACAATTTCCAATGAACACTAAGGTTCGTTTAAGGAAATGGTATACATATCATTGCTAATACAGTAAGTAGGCCTATATGGCTGTACACTACATAATATTACAATTAGTGTGAGAATGCATAATACAATTTATTTTGCAAAAGTAATACAAAATACAAAAATAATCACTAGTGACGAAAGGTCGACTGTTTCCAGTAATATTTTTTTAATACAATTTTAAACTTGATTTTCAAGTGTTCATAACTCCCTTGCAAACCAGTTCAGATATTAAATATATCTAATATTTTCTACTTAACTTTTCATAAGGAATCGCTTCCGTAAGTGTCGATAGCAGCCGTTTTCCCTAGCGGCTAACGTGTCGAGCGCAGCAGTGGTGACTGCGACAACTGAACTGAAGAATTTACTCTTTCAGAACCGTGTATTATCACCAGAGTTTGCCAGTAACTCCAACCATGCCGGTAGCGGCAACGGCAAAAAAGGCGAAGGCAACGGCAACGGACGCCAGTGAGCTAGAAGATGACTACAACTTCAACCTGGTTCTGGCCAACACCATGGTATCCTACCTGCAGTCTGCCATGGGTAAGAAGAGAAACCTTTCTTCTCTTCGCAGAGTTACCATTCACACGTGCACGACCACCCATGTTTCCCCAGTACACCGCAAAAAATGTCGGAGGTTTCGCTTTGTCTAGTACCACGGCCGTAGAAGAACAGGTTTGGACACTCGCCTAGATATTTGACCCCTTTGTTGTTTGGCTGTAGTTCACCAAGTGCCCGAGAATATTGTGTTTTATTGGCGCTGATGTTATGGCGGTCGGGCTAAACTCCGCCCACTTCCTTTCCGCTAAGATAAACAATTTATCAAAACGTATTTTATATCAATTTATGAAATACTTTCTTCGCACATAAATTTAAGAAAAGGCTCCAGCAATCTTTATTTACTTTATAAATTTAACAATGGAATAATGTGGACGGAGTTTGAGTCCGACCGCCCGGAAAACAGCGCCAAAAAGTACGGCATTCTCGGTAACTTGACGAACTACAGCCAAACAACAAGGGGGTCAAGCAAAATACATTGGTAGATAGGCGAGTGTCCAGACCTGTTCTTCTACGACCGTGTCTAGTACATCCAATAAACTGACTCGAAAAATTATTCTCATCAACTCCTGGTTACTTCAGGCCGCGCGGTGGACAGCAATTTCTATCACCATGTTCTCATTTTTTTTTGTACCAGATATTTTTTTCTCTTATTTTAGACACAAAATGTGACTAAATTTGGCTCTTATGAATTAATTTTTTTATCTCTCATTGTTTTCGCGTAATGGTTTGTCAAAGTCAAAATTTGCATGTTTCCGTTTTAAGGACTACACTAAAACCAACTGACATACCAAATTGAAAAAATTCACAGTGGATAAAGACGTTGCAATCTACAATTTCACGTACATAAAAACAAAGAAAAAGTTTTTGTACTTAACTGGAAATGATGAAAATTAAAATAAAATTTTAGAAATTCAATAATTTTTTATACTAAAATATTTTATTTTGTGGTTTAACATACCTGGATTTGTAGCCTACAATATCGTTATTGACTGTGAATTTTTCACTTCGGTAAGCGAGTTGGTTTTAGTGTCGTCCATAAAACGGAAACGAGTAAATTTTGGCTTTAACGAGCCATTACGCAAAAACTATGCGATATAATTTTTTTTTTCAAAAGAACAAATTTTAGTCACATTTTGTGTCTTAAACAAGAAAAAAAGTATCTGGTACAACTATAAAAATTAAATCATGATGATGAAAATTGCTGTAGACAGCGCCCTTAGAAGACAGCGCCCTTAGACCCTTTTCAGTATTTGACTGTAGTATGGATGTAGCTTGCAGACAGACAGTAGGCACCTACGTGGCCCCTATATTGGCATGTCTTGTTGTGGCCTTGTACTCGGGATAACGTGCTAGTTGTTTATCGCAGTTGGACTCTTAAAGCTACAGTTTCTAAATCAGGCTAATATTACAGGTAATGTCACAACCACCAATATTACACTTATAATCAAGTCGATATTCTAAAATGGGTGTATGCGTCGGGACGGAGCGTGGATAATACGTGGTGCATTACATGTCAGTAGGCAACCAACTAAGTGCTACAGACTTGTTGGTTGCAGCCGTCACAGGCGGTGCAGGTTGTAAGGCTAAAGGCCATCATCTTTCATATGTTTCATACAATTGCGAATAACTCTAATATTTTTAAACCAAACGCTTTGAAAAAAAATTAAGGCTGTGCACAGTCACACGATACGCAACATTGCCAGAGCGTTTTTTTAAATAATGTACCATTTTCTAGAAAAAAAATATTTTGCTTCATTCTGGCTTATTTTGATAGCAAAATATGTAATATTTCAGGGGCAAAAATCTGGAAATACATTTGGTGTATTGCAGCAGCAAAAAAAAGATACAATCGATTATATATAAGTGTTAAAACTGCCTGAATGAATTTTTAACATATGCATTAATTTAATTATTTTCGAAACCACTGCAAAACTAAAGAGTGAGGCCTTAAGGACGTTGGTCCTGTAAAAATGCATTTTTTTTTCATATTTGTAGCTAACTCTGTTCAACTTTTACACACCAGATTCCCAGAGATTATGGTAAATCGCGAAAAAATGTTATGCCAACATACCCTTGAAAACACTTTAGTTCCTTGAGACATGTATGATAGGGTGATATGCGTCTTACAAGGCAGCTGTCTGCAGACCAACATCAGGCATCAAATATTACAATACCGAGATTCTTATTGGCTCATTCAAATAGAACAACAGCTCCACGTACAAGCGAAAACCAATAATCTGTTCCTAAGCTGAACGTGCGTTGAAACCCAGCCAACAGTCAAGTTTTCCCGCGACAAACCATCATCTCTTCAGATAGCATGTTATTTCCCCAACTAGAAATAATACATACCCCATCCATTTGCATAATCCTTCATCAGTTACAATAATGGACGTTGCAGTGTACCGTAAAACAGGGTAACTTGAGACAGGACGGGTAACTTGGAACACTTTTTCAATAATTTTAATTTTCTACGTAACTGAGCTGGAAGAAGATTTTAATGTATTTTCATAGAGACGTTTATTGTTTTGCATTTTTTTAACTCAGTTTTTCAAATCATGGCTGCCACACGCAGGGAAAGAAATTTGGAGTGTTCCAAGATACTCCGAGAGTCTCAAGTTACCCCGATTTACGGTAGCCAGAATTAACAGAGAAATTAACGTGCAAAAACAAGATAAATCGCGTTGATAGTAAATACTACGACCTACTTCAAGACATCTGAATTTTAAATCGATAAAATTAATATTTTAAAAAAATAATGAAAATTAGTAAATTTTTGCAGGATTGAGTTGTAGCTGTTATTGAATTTGTCAAAACTAACGTTTGTTTAACACATCATAAAATGGATCGATAAAATGAATTTCATTTCCTGTAATTTTGATTTTATTAGTTTATTACTTTTTTAATTTTGGCTACATCGTAACGGCCATTTTGTGACTTTGGTGAGTGATTATTAGGGAGTGGAAAACTTCGCGAATTCAATGACATGTAGGTTACTACTGTACTATGCATACTCAAGCCCCGTCTATTCAGTCACTGTCTAGTGTTTTACTGAGTAGCAACTAGTCGACAGATAGTCGGGGCTTGAGTATGCATAGTACAATGGATTCTTGCCTGCAGATCATTGAATTCGCGAAATTTTTCCGTCCCTAGTGATTATGCAAAAACTATGGGGCCTAATATTTCATTTGGGAACTGACATGTTATCCGATGCAGAAAGGTTGAACAGAGTCTAGCACAAATATATAAAATAATAATTACGAGGCTAACGCCGTTAATATCTCGTCGACAGCTAGGAATCGGCCATGGACCCAATAAATACGGACCCGTGAGTTTCGCGAAATGTTTTGGAAATACTTTGTTTCAATACTTGACGTGCACGCCTTCAGCTCTGTTTCATGGTCAGCGATTGGATGTTTTTAACTCACAGCGTCTCGTGGTTCTACCCACTAATCACAACCGTGTGGTGTCGCAGCAACCCTGTTCTGATTGGCGCAGCCAAATAAGTGAAGTCTGGACACAAAGACACGCTGCCAATAACCACAAAGTAGAATTGCAGATGTGCAAAAAATTTTTATTCGCGAAAATCAGGGGTCCCTGCCAATGAGAATCCACAGAAGCATCCGCTTGGAGTGATTTAACACAACCATAGATAGGGCCACGACTTTGTCGTGAAAAGATTTTTCCCCCCATTTTGCATCTGTCTCTCGTGTGCACATCGACAGCTCTGCTTCATGGTTAGTGATTGGTTGAATTTAAGTCTCGCGTGTCTTGACATTTTACTGCAAATCACGGACGTGTGTTATTCTCAGTATCCTCCTCCTGATTGGTTGGGTCAAATAAGTGAGTGAGATAGATTTTGGTCAGCGCTTAACATCGAGGTCTTTAGCGCTAGTGGGGGTTGTCATGATGCTAGTATTCAGCAGCGCCGGAATGAATGGGCGGGGGAAACGGGAGATCCCAAGAAAAACCCGCCGACCAGCGGCATCGTCCTACATGATTCCCACATGCGATAATCCGGGGACCAACCCGCCGGGAATCGAACCCGGGTCGTCTTGGTGGGAGGCGAGAGGTCTGACCCCTCGGCCACCGCGGGCCCCCTTGGGTCAAACGAGAAACATTTTTACACAAAGACACTCCGTCAATAACAAAGAAGCAGAACTGCAGAGGTAGAACTGATACATTGAGACAAGTTGGTGCTGAAATATTTTCGCGAAAATCAAGAGTCCCTAATCACAGTTACTGGCAGTGTGCCTTTGTTCAGACATGTTTCTCGTTTGTCTGCACCAATCCGATTGAGATTATTGTGACTCCTTACATCTGTAATTTTCCACGGCCACTTCGGTCACAAGACTTGAATCCACTGTCCCCCCCCCCCCCATTGCGAATCCACGTCAAATTCATCGTGTACGAGACTCCAGTACAACAACGGCACGAAAAGTCATCCAATCACAGACGACGTAGCAGAGCTTCAGATATGCACATAACGCATTGAAACCAATAGTTGCAGAAATATTTTGGCCATAAAATCGTGGCTCTAACCATTGATAACAGAAATCACGATAACTGCGAACAGTAAATTCAACCTATGGTCAACCGTTTTCACCACTGCACCATATACACACGGCACGCGTAGTTGCCTCAGCGAAGCTAAGAATACAGAAGCTAAACTTCCAGAGGCATGACCAACAATAGTCGCACGAGCCATGCGGCACGAAGACACCGGCCGGCAATATGACGGGACGTCTTTCAACCAATCGCCATACGAACTAACACGTTATATCGAGGCCCGACCAATAAGGAATACTGCACAGTAGATTTGCAATGAGCCATTTAGATTATTTACACTTATGTACAACGATTACGAAAAGTAACTTGCTAGAGTTAACTTGGTTTATTTAGGCAAGTGACCAGGATGCTCTATCACCTGAGATTAGCTGGGTTGCGACCATACGCACGCAAGCGGACACAAATAAACATATGTTGGATTACTTCTACCATATGAACCGTAACACTTCGTAAACGCATAAAGTCTGTCTTGAAAGGGCCGCGGTGGTCGTGGAGTGAGTCCTAGGCGGGTTCGGTCCCCGGATTTTTCGCATGTGGGAAAACGTGGCGGAAGTTACCGTTTGCCGGCGGGTTTTCTCAGGGAACTCCTATTTCCCACGCCTCTCTCATTCCGTCGCTGCTCCACACACATATCACCCTACCCTCATCCATTCTTTGGGCCGGACGGACGACGGGCATTCCTCGCTAGTCGAGCAGCCAGCCCAACCTACACCCCGGCCTACTCATACACAATGTGACCCTGCCAGAAAGCGTGAAAACCCGCATTGGGTTTTCTATTGTCCGGGCAGCACAGAGAAACTGTACAACACACTGATACTGAGCGGTCAATGTGGTGAATCTCTTGTCCGCGACTGTGCTGGACCGTTATATAGTGTAACTTGCAAACAAATAGCCGTATTCCGACAGGTAATCCAAACTGGCACTCTATGTCGTTGAAGTAACTTACGAGGATTGGCGCGTGTAAAACATAAAAATTGTTAAACCACACACGGTGCCTTCGAGATTGGCCACTGTGACCTGCATGGAGTTACCTGTCCTGATAACAAAATTGATAGCTGCAACTGAATTTATGAAGAGTTCGCGAGGCCTATATTCACACATACTTTCAAAGCGCCCGTTCGTGAGCTTGTCTTTTATGTCATATCACTATCAATAACTAGGAGAATGAAAATAAAAGCTTTACTATATGACATAACTAACTTATATTATTTATCTGAGGAATCAGTAGTTGGCTGTAAAGATTGGTCAAATAAGTTCTATAAGTAATTTTCTCCCTTTCACCTATCTATATATCTCCCTTTCTCTCCTTCTTTCTCTGTCTAGTTTTTCTCTCTCACTCGCGAGACCTTGCATGGTTGTACGCGTCCATGCCTGCCTTCCTTACTCAATGGTTGAACTGAGCAAATGAAGGAGGAAGTAAGAGACGATTTGTTTGCGCAGACCGACAGCGGGTGAAGAGATGGATAGAGCGGCTGAAACGCTACAATCGCAATGACGACCAGAAGCTGGTGCGCAACGACCTGCTGTACCACCTGACCAAGGACCTGGCCCAGTCGGTGCTGAGGCCGCCGTTCACCGACAACCCGCCCGTCGGCCCGCTGCACACGGTCCTTCACCTGCTGGTCAGTGGTACCCTCCCTCATCTAACATCCCACTGTTCTCAGGGACATCCCCGTGATGGGGAGGGCGTTCACGAGGTCCAGGCTTCTTTCCCCTACATAACGGAAAGTGCTCTTTGAAACCCCAATTTTCCTGGTTAAGGTCCCTAAAACCCACCGCTTTATTTGGGACAGGTATAGGTGTTACTTCATAACATTCTCGAACTTCGGGATCCTCCCTCCTTCCAAAACTCATCATGGTTTCCCAAAATCGCTCCAGACGAATGCTGGGATGGTTCTTTAAGAAAAACCATGGCAGACTCCTCACACAGCTCCCATCATTGTACCAACACACATCTTGGCTACGGCCTTGCTGTCTTCGTCCTCACTTTCTTCTATCCGTAACAATGCACGCGTTTGTAGAAATAGGCTGTTCACTATAAACTGACCACTCAGCAGAACGTGTAATTAATTAAACACATATTTCATTGGGTCAACAGATGATAAATTTTGGGAGTGTTGAAATGGTTACACTGGGTTTTAGTTACATGGAAGTATTCATTATAAAAATAGTAAAGATGGATGCAAAACGGCCGAAAGAAAACTTTATGCAGTGCTCACTTTATCGTGAACGGCCTATACACGACTCCTCAGATACTCCCATTCTTTCCGTCCACCTCTAGTATCAGGGTTTGTCTATACCATAACTCTAGAAGGCTTCACCTTCTTTCACCCTACTACTGGGTATGAAGGTGTTGATACGACGACTCCTTCGTCTCTTCAGCTCAGTTATTTTTTAACAGAAAGATACACATTTCTTCCCCCTTCTTATTATCCCTAACACATACACTCCATCAACAACCTACATACTTGATGAAATGTCGTTCAGTTCTTTCTACAACTATGTCCTAGGCCAATGTTAACTCCCCAGTTATATTTGCATTTTATGCACCATTTGGAGAACCACCTCAATCAATGCAAGCATTACATCGCACCTCAAAATAAAAAGTGGCACAACTAAAAAAAAATATGGTTTTGAGATACCGTACATTTTCTTACTAAATATTAAAATGCCAGTGAGTGGGCCTTACGTCTCGCCGACAGCAAGGTCATTTAAGACGATGACACACCCAACTTGGGACAATAACAGGAACTAGGAGACAGTCGGCCATGGCGTTTGTCACGGAACCATCCCAGCATTCGCCTGGAGCTACTTCATAAAACCATGGCAAACCGAAGTCAGGATGGCCGGAGCCGGGAACCGAACCCTGAGCCTCCCGAATGCGAGTCCGACGTGTTACCGTTGCGCCATCTCGCTCGGTTTAGTAAGAGAAAGTTGGCATTCGATATTCTAATTTAAATAATACCGGTTACTTAATTTACAGATACTATTATATACTAAAATAATACTGGATATAATAAACTTTCCATAGTAAAATTACAAATACGTGATTAGAAATCAGCTCAAAAGTACGGCTAATATGTATCGATAAAGTAAAGCTGGTACTGCCACTATAAACACCATTGAAACAGATCTAACAAGGTTTTACTCAAAACGGCCACTTTGAGTTGTACCCCTATTGATTTGGACGAGTGATATTTCAACTCTTCATATTTTCTTTTGTCACTTTGGCAGTTTGTCCTTCTCAGATATAGTTGCCTAGTTCTATAGTGTCATCTTCTGGATTATTTTTTGTATCTGTGCCTTTAGATGTTCATCTCGGGCTGCAGTGGTAGTCTAATGACTAGTGCTACAATCTACTACAAACTGAGGTCTCGGTTAGAATCACGACAGTTGTTACCTCCAAAATTTTTATGCTAGAAAATAGCTTTCAGTTGGTGCGTTATCTTGAGGCAGGGGCGTCGTAAACCGGGGGGGGGGGGGGGGGGGACACGCCCACCCAAAAAAAAATTTTTTTTCGTTTTTAAGATTAAGATTTCCTTCAGTTGTATATTAGGTAAATATTTTGATGCAGAAACTCTTTAAATAGCAGCATTTTGCACCTTAAAATATAAAATTTCCCGGTGGAGGACTACTACACACCCCTTTATTACGTAGGTTATATGTACACTTTCTCTACCAGTGACGTCCCCCCCAAAAATCAAATGCTTACGACGCCGATGCTTGAGGTGCGTTGGTTTCATTGATCCTTCCATTTCGCAGCTCCGCGCCTTAATACCATTACATTAATAATTCAAGACACACACAAATATCGACACTTGGTCGGTACTTTGCCACTTTATCTTCCCATACGTTACATAATCACTGAAGTAGAATTTTACATACCAAGTAATATGGGATATTACAATTTTGCATCGTATTTTCTAAATATTCTTACATTTCATAATCGCTATTTTACAGTTTCTTTGCAACCTAGTTCATGAAACCCATGCAGTTATAAGTAAAAAATATTTGCTTCGTGTGCCCCAAATTATAAACAAAAATAAATTTCAAAATGTCAAGTAAATTGTTTACGTTTTTCACAGCAATATATTTTCATGTGTTTTTTTTTTTTTGTGCCGTAAAGTGTACGGTTATATAATGTTCAACTGATTGGAGTAAAAAAGCCAGTTTTGCTTTTATCTAAAGAATAATTAAATGAATTTAAGACCAAAGAGTATCACGCCAACACGAAATTATATATATTCATAGCACGTGTTGAAAACATATTAAACGAAACGTAAGTGACGCGGGACTACTTAATTAGACGCAGGTTTACTTTTGACTACTGAAAGATACAATTTGTAGTCGAGACAATTAACCACTTTGCTAGTATAATGTCAAAGTTTCCTAGCTGTAAAGTTTTGCCACAAAGTGTCAGCTATATTAATTCCTTGTAGCACATTACCGTTTCACCATCACCTCTTAAATTTCCTAAATGCAGAGTATATGTTGAAAATAAAAAAAGACCCAGAAAGTGGAACCAGTTATATCTTTGCTAATGCACGAGTTAACTGTGAGCGACTATCTGAGACAGCTACAGATAAGATAACCACGCAACCTTACACTAGTTCCCCCTTGAAAACACAATGTTTTACTCTCCAGTTATCATTAAACTGGCGAACATTAACATTGTATTCATAACATAATTATGGTATGCAACCACATCCCTTTATTCGCACGTAAACAATGAATTATGACTGGCTGTTTATTTTGCATGTTTGTACTTCTTGACATTATATATTTGTTTTACATAATATTTCCGAATGTAATTCTGTCACACTATTGCCAACTAGTGTAACACAATTTTTAATGACGAAAAGAAGACTGTGGTAACAGCCCTAGAGCTTTCCGATCCTAATAGCTATGTGTTATATAGCATAACGCAACAGTGCTGCACAACACAGTGTGACAGAACAGGGAAAGTGTAGAGCAACGCAAGGCTAACTTCAGCGCCGCATAAGGAAGTACAGACGAGGTGTGGTGGTTGCAGCCGGAAGACAGCGACGACGACGACGACGACGGACGCGAGACGACAAGGACGGATAAGCCATGGTGGGAGGAGATAGAGCCTGAAGACATGCAGCGTGACAACAAGCCACTGGTGTACGAGAAGTCTCCTGATGGTGGTACCTTCCTGTCCATGCAGCCAGTGCCACGTTGCGGTGTCTTCTGCTACCTAGCTGTCGTCGCCAGGGGCAAGGAGGCCACCGACAAGAAGTGACGCCCTGCATCGTGCACCTGTGCCTAGCAATAAATGATTCTGTTTAAACTCTCGCTCGTTCCTCATTCGCCTACGACGTGTCTAGCGTGCCGGGCAGCTTCAGGAGGTTGCAGTTTCTATCACCTACGTATGTAGCCAGCTCTGAGGTGAGCTACGAGCCGCCGCGCCGTCAAAACTGCCGATATCACATGCTCACTGTCACAAATGTTGAGGCCACGCGCCCCTTTTTTCTACTGTTCGCGATAATTATTTTTGAAGCCTAAATGAGTGTAGATATCAATGATCTGTTTTCAGTTCTGTTGATAATGATTTTCACCAAGTTGGGTGGTTTTCTCAAGTCAGTAAATACTATTGTTTTAGCTAATTATGTAACAAAGGAATATTTTGTTAAATGGCTTTTTAGTCGATGCCGAGTCATGCCTGCCTTGAAAAGAAAAATAGATATCACGGCAAACCTGCCAAACAGATTTGTAATACACAATCTAGTTCAAAATTAAAACAAATGAATTAATTATTTAAAAAACAAAAGGTACGGCGGAACATGACGGAAGCTATAAGGGCGAACTTGAAGCGCGCATCAAATGTCAAAACTAACCTGGCGATTAGCGTACATGATTCCCGCCGATCAATTTTTACTACATGAAATTTTATCGGTGGAATGTCTGTATCAAAGTTCAGTGCTCGTTTATACCTGAGTTTCATATACGCCCGGTTAAAACATTTTGAAGCACGGCAATCTGAAAAGGCAGTATTTAGCTAGCTATGCTGCAGTCGAAATGTCTTTAATGAGTATGGTTTCTCTACAATGACAATCTGTCCTTGTCTGAAGCGTGTTGTCGTATACTGGCACGAAGGACACGCGTGGAAAACATGGGCGTAATTTGAACACTTTAATTGGGGTGGTAAGGATTACCAGTTATGAAATATTAAAAAAAAGAGAGGGGGTGGAAATCGAACAGCTTCCGTCAAAATGACGTATACACTTTTGTATTGATTATTTTGAATCATTAACCAAATTAAAAAATAGTGTATTGGAAAATGTACAAGTAAAATTGTATTCCTAAGCTAAGAAAGAGACTTTTATGTTCCCTGTCAACAAAATTCTGGGGTGACAACTGCCACCCCTTGCCACCCCTGAATTACGCATATTGGAAAAGTTTCGTAAAAAAAAAAGATGTATTTAAGAACACACCCCCTTCCAAACTGTAGATTTTGATAGTAACATTACTTCAATTATTCAATTAAAAAAAAAAAGGCATTATAACAGCGCTTTAAGGGCGCGGTCTACCACAACTTTCATCATCATTTTATTTGGTATTTGAACCAGACATTTTTTTTCTTGTTTTAGACACAAAATGTGACTAAATTTGACTGTTATGAAACAACCAACTGATATACCAAACTCAAAAATAAAAAAAATCACAGTGGATAAAGACATTGCCGTCTACAATGACATGCTCATAAAATTAAATAATAAAGATTAATTGAATTTTAAAAAAATTTCACTTTTTAAATTTTTATTTTCATTTTCAGCAATTTTTTTTAATTAAAATAATTTTTATTCTTTAATTTTATGAGCATGTCATTGTAGCCTGCAATGTGTTTATCCACTGTGATTTTTTTGAGTTTGGTATATCAGTTGGTTTTACTGTAGTCGTTAAAACGGAAACATGCAAAATATGACTTTAGCAAGCCATTACGTGAAAACTATGAGAGATAAAACAATTTCATAAGAGCCATATTTAGTAACATTTTGTGTTTTAAATAAGAAAAAAAAATCTGGTACAAATAAAAAATATAAAAAAATGGCAATGAAAATTGCGGTAGACCGCGCCGTTAACGTTATGCAAAGGTCTTCGGATTATTTCGCAAAAGTTTGCATATGAATTACCTGGAAATTCTGAAACTGCTAGCATGTATTTATAAATTGTTGATTTATGAGATTATCGCAAGGTACTGTATTTTACCAGAGAGCTAGCCTATTACTATACACTTTAAGTGAACAAAATACGCGAAGGCCAGTTAATCCAAAGTTGCATGTGATCCCCCACATCAACAAGGTAGCTTCTTAGTATTAAGATTATGTTTCGTTACTTGTAACTACTTTTTTGGCCTAATTTTGAAATTCAGAGCTAGTAGTGACATAAATAATTAATTAACAGACTTTTTAAAGCTTATAGTTATACAGTATGAACTGGCAGTTATCTATATTTACTGATAAGAGAATGAAATCATATTGTAAATAATTTACCTCCCATTATAGTTACAAAGACTAATGCAATAAACATATGTGAACAAACGTGATCGTAAGATAAATTTCAGCACATTCTCTTTCCTAATGAGCTTTATTTGCAAATAAAAAACATAGCATTTGAGAATGAAGAAATTTTATCAAAAACATTATTTTAAGGAATCTTACCCACTTGCGAGTTACTTTGACCTTGTGCATGAACCGGTTGTACTGTAATAAAAAAAATCCATTTAAAACTATTATTAGTGTTTACTATGCGTTCATCTACAAAAAGAATACATGTGCACTTACATTTTCCCAATTTTTCAGCACTACTCAGGTCTTTTTTTAAATGTGTATCAACATTCTTTATCTTTCATTACAATATATTTTATCATGTTTGAGAGTACCTGCCTTTTTTTATCTGTGACATTTGCTTGAAGGTAAAAAATAAAGATCGGACAAAATTTCCTAATCTTTACATTTCACGCAGAGCTACCAACCGTTCCAGATTAACAATAAAGTGCATTTCCAGCAACTATGCGTCTAGTTAATAAACTATTAAGAAAATATATTATTGATAGCAAATTCATTACAATATCACCTGGAATGTGGAACATTCAGTATCACATATAATTCACATAATCTCCGAACATATCAGTGTGACAACAAAACATGCATACAGAAAAGTCATGTTTACCTCCCCCCCTCCATCATTTAACAGATTTTATAATTCTGGCACAGTTTTCTTTATTTTTGGTTTCTAAAAATGTTAAATACGTCAAATAAGTCGTCCCGCCTAATGCCCATTAGGGATAATTCTTTTAAGCCTTAGGTTATGAAAAATTCCAAACAAAACGGGATAGTTAGTTGACCCTAGTGTCACGGATTATAACGATCATCCGCACAAAGCTGCGTTGATAAACATGCAGATGAGAAGGATGGATAACATTCGTGTCTAGATGCTGCGACTTGTAGACTCGTACCGCAGGTTCGTAAATCATCGGAAATGCTCGGGGTTGCTCGCCTCCTACTTTCCCCGTCCCTGTGACAGTTTAGATCAGTTTAGGTCAGTTAATGTTAGTTAAAATATTATTTTTAATGCTGTTGTCTGAATTTAAGGGAGGTTTTGTTAGGTTGAACAAGTACAATAACCAGAAAGGTGTCAACTGGGTCATGGAGGGGGGGGGGAGGAGGAGAAGGGGGTGCGTCCCTTTAAAGTAAACTTGAAGATGAAAATAATGTGTCCCTCCACAGTAAATTATTTACGACATTTTCCATTTTTCCTCTTATTTTCCTATATTTACATTTCCGAATGGCAGTGGTTTATTTGTGAAGTACGGAACAATGTAGACGATCACACCCAAAGTGTACAGTACTTTTTTTTTTCTTCTCTCAGTAATTCGCCCTCCTCCCTTCCCAGAAAAGTTACCACGTCTCTGTCAATAACAGTTAATACTTGGCGCGTAGGTGCAGACGCAAACTCTGCGATGATGGGCACAGTGAGCAGAGGGTAGGTTTAAGTCGCCGACTATATATAGTTACGGCTAGGAATATTTCGCGAGTTAAACTACCAACATGCTAGAATCCATTATCCTGTGTATACCGAAGCCCTATCATTTGTCCATTACCTGCTATTCATTCACACAGCAGACAATGAACGAATAGACGGGGCTTGAATATACATAGGTCATTGGATTATGTGTACAACTGGCCACTCACTGGAGCAGCAGCCAATGTATATAAGTATATGTCGTTCGGGATAAAAAGAGCACTAAAAGTTTAACCTTTAAAAAATGTCACTAGCCGTTAATGCATATTATTCAACATAAACAATACTTCTCTTACTGTTTGTATGGTTGGCAGCGATTTGCCGAAAACGGTTCCGTGTATTTTCTTACGTAAATACAACAATACTAAAATAAAATCAACTGAAATCCACATACTTGAATTTTGCATAGATAACTTTTCTTTATCAAACTATAACGGTTGCTACCGACTGCACAATTTATCTCACACGGGCAAACATCATGTGACGAGTCCAGAGAGGTTGGACATTTCCCTTCGTTAGCTCTTACGCGCGGAAAGATTAAAGGCCTTACTTAAAAAAAACACTGAACAGATAGATTGTATGACTTTTTTCGCCTTTACAAGGCATAGTTTATTTAGCGTTTTGGAATAAATGCGGCATTGTTTCCGTTACTTTTGTGACCTATAGTCACTCCCATAAATAAAGCAATTTTTTCTTGTCAGCTGTTTCCCATTCCAAAATAATGAATATACTATTGTTCCAATAATTTCAGAAAATCGGTTAAGTTTGTAAATATGCCTTGTCGTGGCAAAAATTTTGATACATCGACTGTAACAGAAGTTATAGAGAAGAAACTGATAAATCCAAGGTGGTACGGATCAATACCCCTAACTTAAAATAGCAATTTTACAGGGCTCTTTTTCGTGCTCACTTTATCCCGAACCGTCTATAGCTGAAGACAGAACTGTGGAGTCGATGAACCCGCGAAATGTCCCGAATCTCTAGTATTCGTAAATATAGTATAGTTTAGTGAAGGTAGTGAATGACGCACCTTGGGCAGGGCGGCGAGGCACTGCTGCTTGACGTCCCAGACTAGCTGGTCGCGAGGGAACTGCAGACACTTCTGCACATTCAGCTCAGGAACGTGGACCCTCACCAGCAGGTAGCCCTCATCAGCCCCGCCGCCACCATGTTCCTCTGACTCCATGGCGACGCTACTGCCGGCCGCTCTCTTCACTCCCCTCACATCTGCAACATGTCAGACTACTTCACACACTGCCCTTGTCATGTGGACCCTCACCAGCAGGTAGCCCTCATCAGCCCCGCCGCCTCCATGTTCCTCTGACTCCATGGCGACG
>PNEQ01073663.1:0-16898 GCA_003012365.1 Medauroidea extradentata
ATTATATTTACTGGTTTTCAAGTTTTGTATGAAGTAAAATTATGCAAATTTTGACTTTGAAGTGACATTACGGGAAAACTGACTGAGCTAATTTTTTTTCGTTAGAGGTAAATGTACTCTTCAGTAATGTCTACAAAACTAACACTATTTTATACAAATATAAAATTATTAATTTTTCCCCACTTGAACGCCCTTAACAGAGGAGGGTCATGTGGTTTAAATCGTCTGTTGTAATAAGGGTAGTTAAGTAGATAACGTGGCTACTTTACCATCATGTGTTTTAGATGACGTATTTATGTGATAAACAACTACGATATTTACAAATTTAAAAAATACGTACGATTTCTTATAATTGGATGGCGTTATGCGTAAGTAGATTAAGCACCAATTTTAAGTTATCAGTAAAATATGCCATAAGTTTTTCGGCTTTTAAACTGTCTCACAAAAATCATGTTATTATTGTAAATCCAACATTCATAATTACATGATTTCGGGATAAAATACTTTTTATAGTACTGTTTCGACGCAGAAAAACGACAAACACCAAATATTACCGTTCCTGGGCAGTGGTAAACCTGAAACTGGTATACAGACGCGTGACGCTCTTTGAATTATATTCCTAAGTAGACGTCACTCGTGCGCGCTGAGCAGTTTTCCAATAACCTTGTAACAGCCGAAGCTCTACACACCGCTCGGCGGTCTGCACAGGCGTCTCCCTTAAGGCTCGGCATCAGTCGCTGTATTCAATTATTTCATTTTTCGCTCTTATGAAATTCTGAGAAGAAAAGTGTTACATTTATTACTATAATACCAATTCTATTCACTTTGCGCTACAATAAAAGCACCGAAGTTGAACTTTTAACGTATATTTAAGCCGTAATCAGTCGAGCCATTTTTTATATATATTCTTAATTTACTCGACTGATTACGGCTTAAATAAACGTTACAAGATCAACTTTGTTGCTTTTATTGTAGAACAAAGTGAATAGAATTGATACTATTTTAACAAATTTAACACTTTTCTTCTCAAAATTTCGCAATTGGCGCTTAGTCTAATATTGCATAACACAATCCAACTGTGGTATAATATTGCTCCTTGACTATCGCCTCTGACACTAGACATTCATATTCAATGCGGCCTTACTGTAGTACCTCGACCATCGTGTAATCTTGTTT
Source organism: Medauroidea extradentata (assembly GCA_003012365.1). Taxonomy (NCBI): domain Eukaryota; kingdom Metazoa; phylum Arthropoda; class Insecta; order Phasmatodea; family Phasmatidae; genus Medauroidea; species Medauroidea extradentata. Next base: position 1,177 of record PNEQ01073663.1, read on the forward strand.
GTGCATGGAGATTAACTTCTTGCAACGTGAAATTACATACTGTATGTTGTCTCACTTCGACGCGTATTTAAAAACGTCTCCCGCCAAAGGGACACCACACGCGATCGACTAATGCTCCATACTTCGTTAAGTTGTTGTGCAAGTTGTGCCTGCTAATTAATGTCTGTTGTTGCAAACTTTTCCTCTAGCCGACAATTTTCGATTGGTTATTTTACTTGGAAGCCATTAATTGACAAGCAAATAAAACTATATTACACAAATTCGAATCGAATTTAAATTTAAAAGAAATTGAGAAGCTTGCAAGAGGTTCTTTTCTTCCACGTAGGTAGCTTACATACATGTTTTCTCGATTTTTCGCCCCTTGCAGAAAATTTCGTCCCCTTCAGTAATTAGTGTGAGGGAGGCCATTCCCTTCCCCTTTCACGATAATGTCTTATATTCATTCACACAACTCAGCGCTACGTCGAAAAATAATTGTATTTATGTTTCGGCTTAGTTTCCTTGACAGCCTAGTATACACCAGTTACGTAATCGGATATCTCGATAGTAGCTACAGAATGTATATGCTAACTTCAGAGCATCCTGCTGTATTATTACAGTTCGTGTTCGTGTGGTTACAGGGACGGATCAAACTTGTAAAGTTGCAGGAACAACTCGTGCTGTAGAAGGAACGTGCTGAATTGTTGTTACAGACACTACCACAAGCAAGAACTGCTGACGTCACTGTCTCAACAAACCAAACCCAACCGCTGCTCCTGCTTCATCAACATTTTGATTATTGCAACTGTATTTTTGTCCTCGGCACATAGCAATTTTATAAACTATTCTTGTCTGTGCCATTTCATAGACGCGCTGTTAGAAAAAATGTCTGTGAAATTACGAAAAAGCACAGGCAAAAATTATCCAGAAATCTTTGTACAATAACGGACACTCAGTTTTTCTTGATAACGGAATCCTCCGTAATATTACGGACTATTCGTTTTCCGCAAAAAAAAATATATTTTTTTTAATTACTGGCACTCCGTTTTCCAGAAATACGACATACTCTTATTTCCTATGTTTTCTCGAGGTCTTAACATACTACTTAGTAACATGAACAAATTTTCAATTCTGCTGGGATCCGAACCCACGGCCATATGATTTCCCGGCTCTCACTCTAACCATTGTACCACAGTAACAAGGCGGTCCAGTAACGAGTTACATGTAGTGCTAAGAGACTAACTAAATAAGAGACAACTTTTGTTTTTGACATTATGATTTTACAGAACTTAATTAGTATCATTATGACAAAAAGAATTTATTGCGTAGAAATAAATAACTTTAAAGATGCATATCCACACCGCAACTCTTCTTTTCGCAGCAACCAGGAAGCAGCACTTGCTTCTATTATCTTAGTTCGTATTGTCTTATTTTCGTTTCGCACCACATTTTTTAAAAGAAATGCGGTAAAATACGCTTTAATATTGTAGAAATATAAGTCCATGAATTTATGGAAAGTTACGGTCAAACATCCATAAACTGACAATACGAACAAACTTACGTAAACATAAAATTACGGAAGCCACTTCCGTATAATTACAGTACTTTTCTGTAAACATTTCCGTCAATTTACGGAAATTTTTAACAGTGCATGAGCTCGTTGTAAGATTTCTGGAGCCAGCAGTGGCAAGTTGAATTTGATGTCTCGCGGTAATGAGAATGTTTTTGTCTAGAAGAAATATTGTTATATAGTATATTAGCACGTACTTGGCGAAAAAAAAATTGTCTGGATTAATAAAATGCATTGTTGGCTAAACAAAACAGGAAACGCAAGAAAGGCTTATACCGGACGAGATGATAATACAAAAGAGAAGTGTGTGAAAAGTAACCTAGAGGCATGAGGGGGAACTATTGAATAAAATAAATTAATTTTATTAATTTTCTTGTTAACATATTTTTTTTCTTGTTTATATGTTTGGCATAATACTGTAATGTTATTTGGTAGCAAAGAAAACTTGTCCTTCATTGAGAAAATAAATTTTTCCTAAAGTTGTTATGTTGGCCCCGTAAATCTTAAAAATTAATAAAATCAATTGTGGTGTTATTTTGTCTTAGCATTGTTATATACACTTCCCGCAAACCTAGAGAGGATAGAGCACTACACAACTTTCATGATACTAAACTTGGTTTTGCTAAGTGTGTGTGTTGTTTTACTTACATTTGTAAAAAGTAGTTTTATTGTAATTCTGGTGCTTGAGTAGTTAAACATTTTAAATGAAAGATGCAACAGAACAATTTAATCCTAGATTATTTCCCTTGGCTAGGATATTTAATGACTTTGCTAATATACAATTTGAAGTGATACTATGGGATGAAACGTAACCCAAAACAACATTTTACTCAGTAACATGCATACTTAGTCCACAATTACCAGTGCCGGGGAAAAAGGAGCATTTTCTTGGTTCTGGAAAATATTTTATAAATTACTGAAAAGGCGTTTAACTAACTCAGAGCAGTTATCCCAGGGTTGGTTAATGAACATTTGCCACAATAAAACTGACACCTCGGCACTGATTGAAAATGTAAAAATGTCATATATATATATATATATATATATATATATATATATATATATATATATATATATATATATATATATATACACACGCAAGTGAGTCAGTCACACATTATTAAAGGCTCTCTGGTGATGGTGACTTCTGACGTAAATTCCGTAGCCTTTAGTTTTGGCGTACGTTCCTTACAGTTTTCTCGAATAGTGCCAGCGCCCTTCGTTAAGAGCATATCCCACGTCAGAAGTTCTACCTGGGATTCTCAGTTTTTGAAAATGAAGTCAATCCAGGTCTCATCCAAAACCATTTTTAGTATCCTTGTCCTAGTTTGAATCTATTCAAAAGATACGTCAATTCGTCACAGCCTGACAAACTAAACACACATTTTAGACTGTTTATGGCAACAAGGATTTTCACCCAGAGTTCACACTGTAATCGTTTTTACTCATATTACGTTTAACCAATTAGAATTTATAATCTACCTTTTCTTTTTAACATTTGAATTCCAAGTAACTATCAAATACCTCTAGTAATATTCAATAACACTAGTACAGTTGAGTATCGTTACAGTATTAGCATATACAAAGTTGTCGTCTGTCAAAGGTACAAATTACCAGAATAATTTTACATTTCGCCGCGTGGAGAAACAATCAAGGTTCTCACTGAACGAGTTTAAACCGTAAGCGATGCAGCACGGTGTACGTAAAGTAACGTAATCAGTTATATAAGCATGGGTTCAGCGTGATGCGGACACGAGTAGCAGCGTATACCGGTCACATTTCTAACAGATTTTATTTTGCAGAAGTGTTCATTGCAATCCATTTGATACAACAGACCAAACGTATGCTCAATTATTAACATTGTTCTATTGATATGTCAGGTGATATACCAGGACTAACGTTATCGGCAAAACAGCAAGTTCATGGTGTCTTCTGTGTACGTAGTGCATAGTTTCTTCAATTTTTAAATTTTGATTTTTGCTGTTTTCTGAGGCTATGGAACAGACACTTGAAGTATTTTCTAGGACATGAAAACAATACGATCTCATTGTACCCTTTTTCACAACCCATAGTTACAGATATTTTCAGTACTTATCTACCGTAAAATTCAGAAAAAATACCAGGATGAGTGATGTCTGCTTAGGACTAGCATTTAAAGAACGTTACACGTGTGTGTACCCGTTGCCTGGTTACCACTGCTCATAAACTTGTGGCCGGGAACGTTACAATTTGGCGTTTTTTTCGATAATTTTTAGATATGAAAATCTTAGTGCAGAATCTTTTAAAAGGTAAATTGGTGTGTACAATATACCTTCAACTTTAACAATATATGTTATAATGATACAGTCACCACTGAATGTCTCATAGAGCCGAGCTGTCGCCGAGAAAACTGCATGCCACTTCAGAGACTTGCGCCTAGAGGCTAGGGTTAGGCGTGATGTTTGTACTGAATCGTCCTTATCGCCGATGCCGCACTTCTAGGCCTCTGACTTGCAAAACACATCTACCCAGGCGGCTCTCTTAACATCTTTCAAGTGGAGTAGCCAACCTTTCAGTATGCATTTGTTGAAATGATGTAACCTGACTTCCATAATGTTCCCCTTCATTCTACTGCCATTTTACCTCGCTTGGAAAAATATCAGACAGCACTGCACGCCAGTTGTGTGGCTTACGCGTAAAACTGACACCGAATATTACATACGTGGATCAGCAGCACCCACAGCGCTTCAGTTATTTTGTGTCACACACGCAAGCGACACGGAAGGTCGTTAGCTGCTAATGGGGTGACGGGGTTGGGGAGGGGTTGTGCGTCCTGCTGAATAATAAACATTTTTTATCTTTACTTATTCTGATAATCTTTTGTTTTAGCTGTTGAATATGTAATTTTTCCATGTTGTATTTTTACTTTTTGGACAATGTATCAATAAGTACGATTTTCTTTGTTTTAATGTTGTTGTATCCCATTGTCATGTAATCATGATATAATGTCATAATAATATGCAAAACTGCATTTTTTAAATAAAAAATACCTCTCTCTAATCACCCAAAAAAACCGTAATTAACGTCATCGATACAACCGCATGCTATCTAGGAGGCCACCTGATAGTGTTTCTTTGGGCCAGTATTTCTGTGTCGTTATACAGTACCTTGTCCTAGCTATGACTGAAAGCAGCCTCTAGGTGATCTGGAGAACTGGCCCAGTCGGACCGGTGCTGCGGGCCGAGGTTCCATGCAGCTTTACGGCCTCTATAAATTCCAGCGAAGGTTTGATGTGTCTAGCAGGCCCCACATGCCTGTCGCCCCGCCATTAAACACTTTATCTCCGCGGTGTTATCACGCTGTCTTCTCTAGTCTCGACAATAAGGCTCTGCTCCCTCGCTCAAGTCCTGCGCCGACAGAGCATACCTGTCTTATATATTGTCTTTCTTCGTGGAACTACTAAACATATTGCCAACATCTTTAGCGGTTAAAATAACACACACTTTAATAATGTACTGTTACATTATAGTGTTCTTTAAAGTACAACACGCCTGTTACGTACCTATTCTGGAGGCCCTCCAAATAAGGTTTACTGTCTATCATATACTGTATGGGAAAATACCAACATGATTTGTTAAACACAAAGATAGAAACTTTCGTATGACATTACATCCCAGACAGCAGAAAAAACTTGCTACAAGCTTGTAGCAAACTTGCCACTGCAAGCCAGTAACCTTGCAGCAAGCATGAAATGGCAAGCCAATAAACTTGTTACAGGCCTGCAGCAAGTTGCCTAGTTTCCACATTTCTAACTTGCTGCAAGCTTGATTTGCAAGACTGCTGCAAGCTGAATTTTCAAGCCTGCAGAATAAATCAACATTTTATTTTCTGCAATATTTTCACTATAATTCGAATTTACATCTTAAATATTGCTTGTTCATCGACTTGTGATGTTAGTTACTAAACACTAAATTTCGGCTCCTATGCCAAGATTGGAACCACTGACTCTTGGCTTCAAAGCAGGTATGCTACCCACTTGACTATTGCAAATACTTAAGATGTGTAGTAGTGTGGTTCTGTTGTAAGAGAACGACCTTTGTTATGGAAATGCTGATGTTTGTGAATTAACTAACAACAGTAAGGATACCAGTTTACTTGCAGTTGTACGTAATATCATAACGGTTGTTTTGGCTAGCATATGAAACAATGTTACCTACTGGCAAGCAGGCTTGCAGCATCTCGTGAGCAAGCTTGTTATGGCAAGCCAAAATCAAGTGAAATGTAAGCTGGCAAGTAGGCTTGCAGCAAGTCTCGTGAGCAAGCTTGTTATGGCAAGCCAAAATCAAGTGAAATGCAAGCTGGCGTTAGTTTACATCCCAGACAGCAGAAAAAGCTTGCTTCCAACTTGCTGCAAGCTTATCAAGGCAAGCCAGCTACTTTGCAACAAGTGTATCATGACAAGCCTAAAAGCTTGCTGCAAGTTGCCTAGTTGACACTTTTTTAAAATTGTTGCAAGCTTACGTACTAAAACTTCATTTAAGGTTAACTTATAAGCCATCAAGCTTAACACAAGCTTGCAAGAAATTTAACTGCAAACATTTTTCTTAAATACACTTGCAGAAAGCTTGTCATGTAAGCCTGCACGCTAAAAAATACTTTTGCAGAAAGTCTACCGAAGCAAGCTTATAACAGCAAGTCAAACACAAGGCTTGCAGTAAGCTAACATGTTGTGTGGGACACTACTTTCTACAAATAAATTGTAAGGTCACTGCTCAAGGCCCTATATATTGTGTTACAGAATTTAATGTCCGTGTCTTAGTGAAACGATACTTATATTTAGAGGAACAACAAAATTTATTTGGACGTAGTTCCGAAAATATGCCGTTTCAGTACTACACATCAGATGACGTACAGTGCACAGCGCTCGGACTGGATAATTATTATTATCTACTGTATTTATTTGATTTAACCTGCCCTCGAACAGCACATGGCCTTGGTAAAGAAACACGGGTTGGGGGGAGGGGAAGGAGTGACCAGGGCCAGCATTCGCCTGGAGGGATTTCGGAAAACCCTGGCAAACCGACATTTGGATGGCCGGAGCCTATGATCGAACCCTGATACTCCCGAATGCGAGACAAGTGTTTTACCACTTCTCCACCACGCTCGGTAACACCACTGAGGAATGCTGTATTGCACAGTGTCTAGCTACAATCCAATTAAAATGGAGTCATCTTGATGTAACTGCCAACAATAGTTGTAATGGCATTCCTGAGTAACAAATTTCAGCCCGTGAGCAAAACACTTCACACTGTACGTTACGTACTGTGAACTGTACGGCACAAACTGTGCATTTTCGGACCTACGTTCATATAAGTTTTATTATTCCTCTAGGTGTAAAGCATTTCCCCCAAAATACTGACATGCAATGCTACAACATCCTGTAGTAAACACTACTACGAAAACACTGCCCCAATTTACTGCTTTATGCAAATAGGCTGTATTATTGTTGTCACCCGTATCAGTACCGGTCAAATCACATCCTCTTTGTTGCCTTCAGTGCGTAAAATGCTTCAGAGAATAGGACTACTTGTAAGTACTCTTGCCTCGAACTAAGGAGGTCTTTGTTTGATAAAAAAAAATTCAACTATACTATGGAACAGTATAGGGGGGATGGAAGAGGTGTATTTCCGATTACGCATCCGCAAGTGCAGAGACGTGCCGTTACTGTACGTAGTTTGGTCAGAGGTTAACAGCGAGGTATTGAACACTGGTGAGGGCGATATAAGGTGAGTGTGGAGCAGTGACGGCATGCAAAGGTAGGAAACGGGAATGCCCCAAGAAAACTCACCAGTCACAAGTCCAACGTTCGTCACGTTGGGGAGCGGTACCGCAATACACCGAATAGGTTTACCGTAATAGTCATGATAAGTAATTATTCACTACCAACCGCTAATCCATACAATAATATGCCCCATTTTCATTAAGAATGTAACATTCATATGGAGTTCTTGGAGACTGAAGTCTTAATTTCAATTAAAATAAATGAATACTGCTAATTCACATCCTTACTTAACGCGTAATATTTGCTTCTACGTCCACGTATGTATTTAATCAGTAAATCGTCACTACAAGGATTAATGCACGTCTATACAGTAACCTACTATTTATATGTTTATCTTGGTTTCTCTTCCCCTAAATCCCACCAGTCTCACGTAACCCACTGCCACATGTCCTTCACCACGCACTATAACTACTTTAATTCTCTCCTCTTACCTCCATACTCAACTCCTCTCAGGCCGCAGTCGCTGGTCACCTCCAACGTCGCAGTCTACCTCACTCGTCGCCACCGACGTCGCTTGATGCTCCCCTCGATACTCACTGAACTCAGGACTCCAACCACTCAAAAAACGCATGGACTCGAAGCAATTCATGAAAACTACTTTATAGACGAAGTCAATTGTGACGTGACTTTGCAGTTGGTATGTTATTTTATGTCCACCTGATGCCACGGTGAGCCACCTGGTGGATGATCTTTCTTGCCTGTTATCAGCATAAATAGTGAAGTAGTCGAAATGTTTCCAGTGTACGAAAATAAAGCTCAGTTAATTCATGTATGGGTTATCAAGTGCTTTCAAAACATTATACGCACTGGAAATACTATAATACCGAGACCACCAACGCGGCTTAAAACTGAATATCCGAATAAATATGACACTTAACATACTTTTTAAATTTATAAGAACTGAGGGTTCTACAGTGAGCTTTGGTACATATTTTCCAGTAATAAAAAATAGGGACACCACCTAAGTGCCATAATTGAAGTGGTAGGACGAAAAATACTGTCGAACCAGTTCAGAGCCTTGTGTTTGGGCACTAGGAGCGCACGTCAGTGTTGCCCTTATCGCATTTTTGTTTCTCAACCTACAAAGCATTTGTTTAAACACACTAGAATCCCGCATAGAATATATCAGACAATATTCAAGATAAACATTAAAAAGTGTGTTCGCATTCGTTGCTGCAGTCTTATACTTTACGAAGAAGGGCACAACTGCATATGTCTGTGAAAGGCAAAAAATTGATGGCGTAAGTTTGTTTCTTCCAAAATTTAAGGTAGGAAGTATGAGGACGGAAGGCGCACATATTTATCTGCTCGAGGATTCGAGTACACGTCGGCCGGCGAGCCCAGACCAAGTTAGCTCTAGTCTGGAAAACCACCTCAGACCTGCTAATTGACTTACCTACATATAACAGTACCTTATTTCTCACGCAGATGTCGCTAAAATGTTTATTGCATGAAACACATCCCATCGGCTATACTTTAGGATCTTATTGTAAACTGAAACGTGTTTTGTGGGCAAACGTTATTGCGAGCGAATGTTACCTTGTAGCAAAATACCCCGCAGTAAAAAAAAAGCCAGTATTAGCTGCTGTCAACAAACACATAGCAAACATACAGTTCCGAAAAGGAATATAGTCGTAGCCGAAACACAGAACGAAAATAATAATAATTTCGGAATACGTAATAAAATTGTCGTATGGAGAAAGAGGATATAAAAATCAAAAGAAGACCAATAAAATAAAACAAAAAATATGCCAGAAAAAAGCGAAGGACAACAATGACAACGCAAATGACAAAGAATACAGACGACGCAGCAAAAAGAAAACAGACGAAAATAGCAGGCTACCTTCGACGACAACTGATGCGACGTTTAGGGAACTGAGCAATACGACAACACCCGCTTGCAATGGCATAGTCCACAAACACATACCAGTTTATTGTTACATTCCTCTGCAGTAATCGATCAATGAACTCTTGTCTTGACACCGGTAACCCGCCAATTAGCACTACACGAGTCAGGTGCCACACTGACTCAGCGAATGGAAGCCTGATATGTAGGGCCACGATTTTGTCGTGAAAAGATTTTTGCCCCACTTTGTTTCAGTGACTCTCGTGCACATCGGCAGTTCTGTTTCACGGTTATTGGCAGCGTGTCTTTGTTCATACACGTTTCTCATTTGACTGCACCAATCAGAATAAGATTATTGTGAGTCTGTACGTCTATAATTTGCCAAGGCCAATGAGAGTAAAATCATCCAACCACAGACGATGTAGCAGAGCTGCAGGTGTGCACATGACGCATCGAAACCAAATGTTGCAAAAATCTTTTCGCCATAAAATCGTGGCTCTACTGATATGTAGAGATAATGGTTTATCGCGGGAAAACTTGACTGTTTGCTGGATTGCAACACACGTTCAGCTTACCAGAAGATTACTGGCTTCAGCTTATACTTGGATCTATTACCCTATTTGACTGAGCCAATAAGAATCCTGAATACTTTATGCCTGTTATTGGTCTACAGACAGCTATGTTGTGTAATCACCGGACTATACATGTTGCAGGAAACTACAGCGTTTTCAGGGGTATGTTGTCCCGAAACATTTTCTCTATTTTCCACCATCTCTACTGATATGTTCTCATTTGCGTGGGGAGACGTCAGCTGCATTAACTAATCTTTACAGGTTGTTGTGCAAATACCGAAGCAAGGACGTACAGATATACACCACATCACCAGTAGCAGCAAGTTGTGCCAACTTTAAAATCAATTGGACTTCGTTGTTTTTACACACATGCATCCCAGTGTAGTCTGCCGAACATGCATTTTTCAAAGTAAGAGTTTTTTTTAATTAATGAGAATTGTAAAAGAAATACTTCATTATGCTGAACACAGTAACAATTACTTTTTTAAACTTTCAATAATTTGTAGAACATTGACCATAAGTTGGTTTTTGCAATGTTATGTGGCGCCAAAATTAAAAAAAAAAACATAATTTCACATAAAGAAATTAATAAAAATATAATTTAACGTATCCCAACCTAACTTTATTGACTATAAAGATTATTTCTATATTTGATCACTGAAAGAGAAATTTTAGACACTGTGAATATTCACTTATTGCCAATGGTTTCTAACTTATTAAATTGGATTAAATTGTACCATCCGGAATAATCCCAAAACCACTCGTAACCAGTAAATATTAACTTATTCCGAATTAGAGTGTACTGGGGTTGTATTTATCCCTATGTTATAACTAACTTCGCCACGTTCTTGAATAATATTTGTATTGGTAACATTGTCATGTCACAATACGTGAGCATGGATGCGGAAGTATGATTTTCACTCTTCTGAAACGGCATGTAAGAAATTTCCTTCACAACAACTTCTAAGAAAATTATATCCATACTAAAAGGGGGAAAAAAAAAACAAGGAAAAAGCAGTTACGCAACGTTACGCAGAAGCTGAATCACACATTTCAGTGCGTGACATGGACATATTCTTTCGGAAGTGAAACGCGCATTGATACGTATATACGTGAATTTAGTCACGTGGATAAGATGGCTCAACATTGTGTTATACTCTCTTGTTCGCGGATATTAATAGATAACGAGGAGCTGCGGTGACCTAGTGTTCAGACCACTCGCCTCCCACCGAGATGATCCAGGCTCGACCCTTGGCGGTGTCAGTCCCAGGATCTTCGCATGTGGGAATTGTGCCAGACGATGCCACTAGCCGGGTGGTTTTTTCGGGGATCCCTCCCTTTTATTCAATCGTCTCTCCATTGTAAGGCCTTATTCCACGTCATACTGCATAGGAAGCAGATACATCTGGAAACTCAGTCGTGTAAGTCTGTATCCGTGTGGTGTTTCCCTGATCCTCGGGTATCCGCCTCGTACAATATTTATAGAGCCAGTGAATTTTTGTGAAAATAATTCTGCAACAATTTGTTTCAATGCCTTATGTGCACATCTGTTGCTCTGCTTCATGGTCAGTGATTGTAACTTTGTAACTATCGGCGTCTCGGAGTTCTACCCACATATCACGGACGTGTGGTGTCGCGGTAACATTGTTCTGGTTGGTGCAGTCAAATGAGCCACTCCTCTGCCCTATTATATTCTGCCAATAACCACGAACTAGAATTGCAGGTGTTCATGTAAGGCGTTGAAACAAGTTGTTGAAGAATTCTTTTCACCAAAAATCACTGGCTCTAAATATGTATATATAATTTATAGCGTGCGAATGATTTCCGTAGAAATATGGCGCAGTGCACTGTCAATCCTGAACTCACAGGTTAAAAGCTTATTATTTGGCTAACAAATACGTATGCTTGATTAGACACATCGTAAGCTAAGTGATCTCTACGTCTAATAGGCTGCAAGGTAGCTAAAGACGGTGACACACAACTTTGAGGACATGACCCATAATTTCTACTTATTTTATGATAGTCATTTTTTAAATCCTAAACGAGAGCAAGTACCGAAAAACTGTTGCACAGTTTTGTTAAAAACAGTGTAAACTATGTTAACTATATTTTTCAAGGCAAAATACACAATGGTTTCGGTTAATTATGCAATTAAGTAAATCTTCATTAATGAACCAATTAGCCAAACCAATGTAATATTTTATCTTGGAAAATTTGACTACATAGTAAAAACAATTTCTAACAAAACTGTGCGCCAGTTTTTCGATTGCTTCTACCGTTTAGGAATAAAAAATAATTATTGTGAAAGCAGTACAAATTATGGATCATGGGATTAAGGAAGGAATTAGGAGATGAATCGGCCATAGCCTTTGTTTAAGGACCATCTAGGCATTCACCTTGATCTATTTCGGGGAAGTATATTAAACCGAACTTAGGATGGCGGGAGGTAGGGATCTAACCCCGGACCTCCCGCATGAAAGTACTACATGTTACCGTTGTGCCACCTCGCTCGGTTTGATCGGAAGCAGAAACTCGGAACTTAACATGGGAATTTTAGGAATTTACTCTGAAGATCCGGGAGAAGTAGGAATGGAGATGTACATCGTGCACACGAAGATTTGATCGTACTGTTTTGCCTATATTTGGCGTGCCTGATTGTTGGAATTCCCTCAAGGAAATGAACTTAGAGAAATGTTACAGAAGCTACGTTCGTAGAATTAGTCATAACATTAATTTTGTTTAGAACAACTACCCTTCAACAGCAAAGCTCTGTAGCGACATAGCTCGGCGTCTCTTTAACGCCGCTTAAAAGTAAGCACCGAAAAATCGCGCTAATTTACACTGCAACCTACAATATGATTATGTCACAGTTTTCCACTTTCACATTTTTACACTTCGTTCAGAACTCTTGAGTCAGTCAGAAATTCGGAGGATGTGCGAGTTATGGACACTCCAGTGTAGAGTTGTCTCCTGAGATAAGCAAGGATAAAAAATCTTTACAAATAATCCTTTCTCTGTGCGAATCGTTAAGGAGCTGCCTTACCTGTGCTTGCGATTATTGCTTTTCTGGATGGCCTTACCTACCCCAGATCCGTGGCGAACATACGTGTGCAGATTTACATGTTAAGTCAATGCATTTCTTTTAGAATGTACTAAATGGATGCTGTGTTGTTTATAAAATTAATAGATGTTTATTCGAGAAAAAAAATACTAGCATTGGGTAAAACGTATTGCTAAAATATTTATTACAAAATTTACCGACTATTTTTTCCCTGCATTTTACGTGATTTTAAAAGCTGTACACAGACCAGGATACATTTTCCCGAGTCCACGGTGCATGCAGAACCATTTCCTTGGCGGAAACAGTACTTTTTGCTTACGAACTAGGCTTTGTGTTACTGCCACGACATCAGTTGCGTGCATTTTTCTTGCAAGTGTACGTCGTAGGAGCTTGCAACAACAGTGCCTGTTTTGTTGCTTACGATCTACTGCTCGAATAAACAACGCGAGATGTTCACAAGACCTAACAAAAAAAAAAGTGATTTCATTTAAGAAGAAAGTGACCGCCCATATTATTTCCATGGAAGGGAAAGGTTTGAAGGAAGAATTTATAACAGGTTGACGATGTTAATAACACTTAACACCCTACACAACCGTAATTTACCGATTTACCTTTTTCAGTATTATTCGAATTTTTTAACTCAATCCTCAAGATCTCGTAACTAAATATTCACTTGTCTAGGAAGTGTCCCATATAATGTCTAATTAATTTCTCATGAGAAGCAACCCCACCCTCGGACTGTTAATATCCTTACTCCTATTATGTATATTGGAGAAGTATTTTGGTAAAAAAAAAAGGGGGGTGGGAGGACACAGCGCAGTGGCCACTGAGCTGTAGTGCCGAAGATCAGCGATATATATATATAGGCGCATCCTCGTCTGTAGGCCTGACACGAAGAGTGAACTAAAGTGAGAAGCAGCTAATATTTTTTTATGATGTGAATTTCGTATATTGGTTATTTCGTGCGTTAGGGGCTAATTAAATCTGGAAAATTAGATTTGCGGTAACTCGTGTTTCTATAATTTTACTGAAGTGTAAAATTGTTCGTTGTAAATGATGCATAGTGCACAGCCCCAGAAATATGAGCACTATGTGGTACTTGTGGGTTATGTAGGCATTCTGAAAATACATTAGGATGTTTAATTTAGCACTTATATTTGATTTTACTGTCGTCCATTCAAACATTATTCTAGTAAATGCCCAGAGACAACTAGCAACAATAAAAACTCATGACACTATCTTTTTCTGCGGGTGTTTCTCTAGTCTTCGTCTGTGGATTTTCTGGAACTTGTAAAAACAAATTGTTACGTAAGAGTTTATGTATGACTCAGAATATATTTCATCCTCTTAGCAAAAGTCATCCAAATGTACGAAAATATGCTGCTGGTGTCGCAATTACTATATTTGGTAAATCAATAAAGCGTGTATGCTTAGTCCGAATTTTCGCCGTGGTCAGTCAAGTAACCTATTGGTCATGTGACTGATCAAACGTGACTAACCTAAGCCGGTTACTTATATAATAAGTTCGTTCAGGAACGTAGACGTGTAATATCCTGCTGCCATAATGGCTGTCTTTGTTTAGGAAGCACAGCAGGCAGAGAAGGGTGGGAGGGTGGGGGGAGGTATGTCATGTAGGACGTGTGTGACGGCGACGTGTTCTCACGGCGAGAACTGCCAACAGCCGACACGCGAGGAACAGCGCAGTGGTTTCCGGCGCGGCGTGCATAGGGACGAGGAATGTCTGCAGTTGTGCCACTCTCACAATGTCACAATGGAGCCTGTAAAAACAAAACATCTCGCCGGCTGTCGCGTCCCCCTTCCTTCTCCCTCCTCCAACCCTTCCTTCACTGCCACCCTCCTCCCATCCCGCCCAGTCTCCCCGGTCTTTTGTTCGTTTTATTTCCTCACAAATATACGTTACGGCCCTACCCGCCTCGTCTCCCGCGCGGCTATTTTCAAATCTCCGCCGCTCATTGTTCTTGTCGTGCGTGAGACGCCGGGCCGTGCACGCACACACTCACGCACTCTCCGGACTGAGTGTCTAGGAACTTGTAGCTGCGACCGGTCACTTTAGCGAGTCTGCAGACTTGCACGTGTTGCATATGGATGACCCTTGTGGCCGGTGCTGTACACAGACAAGAATCAATTCCTGTTCAGATTGGCACAAACTGTTAAGAGAGGTCTCTGTACAAACATATGCTGCCAATAACCACTGAAGATGTGCACGTACAAGCTATGGCTTCAGTAAAAACCGGTGGACTAATGCGTGGCCCTGAGATCAAACGGGTCAAAAGGGACTTTGCAAACACGCGCTATAAGAAATCTCACCAGCTATTAAATGTATATATGTATGTATGTATGTATGTATGTACGTGTGATATGTGTATATGTATGTATGCATGTACGTATGTATTCGTGTGTGGTATGTGTGCATGTAAGCATGCATGTATGTATGTGTGGTATGTGTATGCATCTGTGTATGTATGTGTATGTATGTACGTGTGTATGTTTGCATATATGCAGGTACGTATGCATGTATGTATGTAGGTATGCATGTATGTATGTCGGTATGTATGCATGCATGTATGTATGTATGTATGCACATGTATGTAGGTACGTACGTGTATATATATATATATATATATATATATATATATATATATATATATATATATATATATATATATATATATATATATATATATATATATATATATATATATATATATACATATACATATATACACATGAGGGCGACTGAAGTCTGCTAACTACCAAGGGTTAACGTACAGGACTCTCGTGTGACGACAATTGTGTGGTAAACTGTCCATCACAGTATGTTTTTCGACTGAACAGATCAATAATTCAGGTAT
>PNEQ01073664.1:0-16904 GCA_003012365.1 Medauroidea extradentata
TGCAGGCGTGGCTAAACAGAGCCTCCTCATTGGTAGTTATCAACTTAGAGATACGTGCGTCTCCAAGTGTCTCTCAGTGGCCGTTCCTTTGTTCCCATTGGCAGCTTATCGATATAGGGAGGGATGAAACCGCTGGAGGAGAAGACGATTTTTTTCATCGCGGGGAAGCGTCCATCGCGGGCAACTGCCCTAGCACCAATATGAAACGTCATAAGTGCTGTTGACGCGAAAAATTTCCGTCTAATAACAAATTAGTTCTTTCGTGTTGATTATTTTCTGATTGGCCAGGAAACAATTTATTTCACGCCGACTGTGTATGGACAATTTCACATGTTTCGCTATGTGAGTTATGTCATTTTTTCCAAGCCGATTTTGAACGAGCCTTAATCTCTCTGGACACGCCACTTGATGTTTGCACGTGGTGATAAAATGTACAGTCAGTATGAATCAATACAGTTTGATAAAAAAAAGTTTATTAATTATATGAAATACAATTATGTCGATTTCGGTTGAATTTGGTTCAGTATTGTTGAATTTAAATAGAAAAATACATTGAGTTATATTTGTCGTCTTTGAACGATTCTTGTAATGGGTATATAGGCTTACATATTATGAACATAAACTTTTTTTGGACATACGCCATTGCGGGCGAATGTTGCCGTTTTACAGAAATTCCCACAATAAAACAAAAAAACAAAGGTAGAAAAGCCAGTAAGCTATAGTCAACAGACATAAAACATACATATAATTAATGAAGGGATTTAGTCACATCCCAGAAGACAACACAAGGACAAGAATAGACATAAAAACACAAAATTAATTCATAAGAGGAATCTAGTCAACTGGAGAAGAACGACAGAAAAAATACAAACGAAAAATAATAAGAAAAAACCAACACAAGCGTGTGTGAAAAAGGCACCAAATGGATGAACGACGAGGACAGCACAAACAATGAGACGTGCGCGAATGTGAACACGGACAAGAAACAACACAGCCAAAAAAACAGACGGAAAATAGTCGGCTTCTCAAGACCGCAGATGCGACGTTTCGGGAACTTGGATCCTTTCCCGTCTTTAGGCACATGTGCAGACTGACTAACTCCAGCCGACTGGCTGTGACATCTGGAATGTGAAGAGACGTGTAGCGGTAATAGACAACCTAACACTACAGAAGCGAGACCCCAATACGTGTGGTGAACTCGAACCAGCAATATGGCGGAAAGTCCAACCACCAATTGGCAGCTACTGACAAACACTCCAGAAGGAAAGCCTACCGTTAATACATATTCCCCAACATCCTGTAGGTAACTGGACATAACGTACGTTTCTATACTGTATCCAGCCCAAGATTGCAGCTGAAATAAACACTGTCACAGATGAGCTCTCGATCATTGGTTGGCCGGTTAGTTATCAGTGTCGTCGCGGCAGGAAATAGGTCCTACGCTAAATTGCTGTGCTTTAGTTCAGGATAGGTGATTAAATCGTTCAGTTGCGTTTTTTAAATCCTCTGTAATATATTACTCTGTACGCATGAAACACTATATGTGCATGGAATGGATTAGCTATGACATGCGACGACGCCAACGTCCGTCGTGATTCCATTTCCTCCACAGCGAGGCGTGCTTCCGTTTCTCCACTTGTGGCCAGTCGATAGCTCGCGAAACACGCGGAGGTGGTGCGACAGTTTGTTGCACAACCAATTCCGTTCAATCGCGCGAACAGTCGGAGTGACACAAGCTGCAATCATGGAATGGATAGAGTATAGAGCCCTGTGTAACAAGTAAATAGAGCCATGATTTTTTCGTGAAAAAACATTTGCAACATTTTTTTTAAATGCCTTACGTGCACATCAGCAACTCTACATCATGGTTATTATCAGCGTGTTATTTTTTTAGGCACATCTCTCATTCGACATTACCAATCATAATATGATTTTTGCGACACCATACGTCTGTGATTTTCCAGTAGAAACCTAAAAAATTGAGACTTAAAATATCCAACCACTGGCCATGAAGAAGGGCTGGTTCACCAAAGGCCCTGAAACCGAATGCTGTAAAAATTTTGTCCCCACAAAATCGTGACACTTCCAAGGTCATTAGAGACGTTGATAGACTGTTATACACAACATTACACAAAGATAGCAAATGTGACTGGATCAGCCATGGAATGCGTTAAAGAATCATACCTGAATTTGTCTGGGGTGTTTTTGGGAAACAATGGAAAACCGAAATCAGGATAGTTGGAGCGGGAAATCTAAACAGGATCCTCCCGAATGCGAGTCCAACGTTATTATTGTTGCGCCACCTCGCTCGGTGTCACCAATACATAACCGTGTACGAATACATTAAAGACAATACCATGTCATTTCGTTTCTCTGCGCCTGTTAGATCTGTGGTAATAGTTTCAAATACATCGTCATGGAAAAACGTTATTGTGTTCTTGAAACCACCGATAAATTACTGAATGAGTGATTCCAAATGCAGTATCTAATGTTGGTGTGTGTATGAGTTTCGTTAGTCAACATCGTAGTTTGAGTGTTTGTGTTAGTTGATTTTTGTAATTACTGTAGTGATATGACAAGCATTTGTCATACGTTCCATAGATCTACGGTTTCAGTACTACAAAAACGGGCTCAATGGAATAAGCCAACATTAATACTTTGACCACCGTTTGCGTCAAGAGTTCTATTTCTTCATAAATCGGAAGTTTCAGATTTCACAATATTGACCAACCAAAGTACTCATAACTTCAAGGTATTTATTTTTCTCCCATTTGCCACACGGGGTAGGGCAAGTAACATCAGAGGATTTCAAATAGTTCCAATTTGAATACTATCACAGTCGACCTTCGGACCTAGTACTCTTCATTTTTGTAAACCCTGCGATATCATCAACATTTTCTTGTAAATATTTATTACGAGCAGAGATATTGTAACTGACTCTGCAAGTGCTGTAACGATCTGCGTGGCAACAATTGGTTACGAAACAGTTACTGTTTCTCGCGAATGGGTTTACGACAGTCAGTTACGTATTACGTCACTGCGTAAGATGGGAGCAGAGGTCTAGCAACGTAAGTGATTACGCTGGAAGGCGTTTTGGCGGACAGAGCAGTAAACACGAAGCTGAAAGACGCATTCATGCATGCACTCGTCACATTACAGAAAGCGCCACTTATCTAAATCGAGGGACTGAGATTCATAATGGAGTAAATCACAAATATTTAGTAGTGACATTGTTATTTATGTTATAAACACGTTTTTAAAAGAATTTCCTGTAACTAATATTTCACTCTTAAGACTCAGTTTCAGCCACCATACCTAATTTTAATATTTGCCTTTTTTTTTATTCTAAGAAGCAAAGTGTTAAATATGATATTATACCTCAAATTATATTTACATTTCGCTACAGTAAAAACCTTGCGATTTAGCTGCTAACTTATAAATGCGCCGCAATCTGTGTGGCAAATTACTTTAAATTCATAATTTGCCCGATAAATTGCGACCCAACTACACATTACTAGCTAGATTGCAATGCTTGTATTGTAGCTCAAGGTAAATATAATTTGCTGTATAGTTGCCGATTTAACATTCTTCTTCACAGAATTCCAAAAAAGCGAAAAATAATAAAATTCAATATGGCGACTGAAACTGAGCCTTAACTGAATTTCGAAGTACCAATTGTGTATTGTAAGAATGTACTGCACTTACCACATGATTACAAGTAAATATTTACGAGTAAACTATTTTAACTGTCTTACACCACCATAAATCTAAGCCTCTCAATGGTAGAAGAGATCTGAGGCCGTGTTCCGACTCACTTTGGAGATGATATTTGAGGTTTTAGTTTTGTATGATTCCAATGGAACCTCGACTGTCAGTTATTGACAGCTTGCACTGCTGCCAGGAGTCTCATTGTCAAAACTAAAGAATGTTCTTGTTTAGATGTTGCCGTTATGATATACTGTATCCAGTCCAAGATTGCAGCAGAAATGAACACTGTCACGGGTGAGCTCTCCATCATTGGTTGGCTGGTTAGTTGACAGTGTCGTTGCGGCAGGAAATTGGTCCTACGCTAAATTGCTGTGATTTAGCTCAGGATATGTGCTTTAATCGTTCAGTTGCGTTCTTTTAATCCTCTGTAACATAATATCACTTCGTGCGCATGAAATATTACACGTGCATGGAATGGATTAACTACGACTTACGCGGCGACGCCAACGTCCGTCCTGATTCCATTTCCTCCACAGCGAGGCGCGATTCCGTTTCTCCACTTGTCGCCAGTCGATGGCTCGCGATTCACGCGGAGGTGTTGCGACGGTTTGTTGCACAGCCAATGCCGTTCAAGCGCGCGAACTGGCGGAGTGACACAAGCTGCAATCTTGGAATGGATAGAGTATAGTATATTGGTTATAAGACAGATGCTAAACAACAACTTTCAAAAGTTAACACACAGTTTTACTAAGTGTTAGTATTAATTTTAAAAAATTAAGGATATACTTCTTCTCTGCTGAAAATAATTAGGCGGTAATTTGAGGTTTTGCATTTATAACCTTCGATAGTTTACGAAACGCAAAAACATCAAAATATGTTACAGATTTTGAACACAAAATTGAATTACGTTACCATTTTGTTTAAAAACAGAAGTGCCTGTTGGAATACGGCCTGAGGTACAGACAGCATTTTCAACTTTACAGAATTGCAGCTCTGAAATATTAAATTTCTACTCTTTAGAAAAATACGTATTTTGCAATATTTGCAAATTTCCTCTGGCCGTGTTTGAAGGTAGTTAATATACGTTCAATGAAAATTTACATTATTACTACAAATCTTGAATCTTGAGAAAAAAACATTAAAGAGGTCAAAATTTCGTTGTTTTGGCAGCTGTACAGACATTTCATGAGATGATGCGGAGGACATACGCAGCAGACGAAAACTTCTAGTTGTTCAATGGTTCAAATCAGCCGCACTCCATCCGGTGTTCGAATGTACAGTACGATTTGGAGCTGTCGCTACAAAACTATGCTCATATTTAATGAAGCTTTGCAACACAGCACATTTTCCTGTTTAGAGCTACATTTTTATTAGTACTGGAATTCTATTAAGGTGGCCGCCTGGCTAGATCTCCGAGCGGTGTGCAGATCTTCGGCCGTTACAAGAATATTCGAAAACAGCTCAGCTTGCGTAAGTTATGGGCCGTACCTATAAACGGCATTCTGGGATCATCCAATCACCGAAAGTTTCTTCTGGCCGCAGCACGCACTATAATCTCTTTCGGTGGTTGGTTGCCTGCCTTGAAACGAAGTGCCATCCACTTCCAAATTAATGTGCTGAGACCAACGAGCTATATAGTTAACATAGAGGGGCGAAAACGCTTCCAAAGTGAAGCCCAATTGAACGGCTGTTTTGACGCAAGAAAACATAGCGAACGGCAGTGTGGCCAACATTATGTTGAAAATTCTGTCATATGTTTGCATAAAACCCGTTACTTTATAGCTCCACTTTATTCCCGCTAAACACAGGTAAAAAAAAATGCCAATAATTATTGTGATATATTATACTGTAACAAAGTTTAAATTAGCATAATAGCTCTCGTCTCTCGACCGGATGTAAGAGTCCGTCATTTTATCTATGGTCAAAATACCACGTACAATTGGGCTTCACCTCAGAGCCTTGGAAATTGCTGTTTCCGCCCCTCTATGTTTACTATATAGTTCGTTGGGTCTGGTGGCGATTGGAAAGCCTGTTCAACTGTTTTCATTGCAATTTTGTAACAATGGCGGTGGATTTCAGGCTTCTCTGAAATAACCTGTCACGCGATACCTATTGCAACGTAAGTAAATACAATTTTTTTTAATTGGCACTGCTAATATATAGGATTTACTAGCAGTCCCTCGCGGCTTTTCTCGCGAGTAGTATTCATAACTGACAACATTTATTTAATTGGAAAACCTTTTTGTACACCAGACTGGTACTTCAGTCATCAAGTGTTAGAATAACAAAGCTGCTAGTTGAGCTAACTCTGCAGCAGGATAAGTAGCTATAGCTGTCCACACGAAAAGCAGTCTTAAGTTTGTCCCTGCCACTAACAGCGACTTCGCCTGGGCCTTATTTATAGCACTGCAAAGTTGGCGTTGTGGGGTAGTTATATACTCTTAAATGTAAGAGGTAAATCAAATGAAAAAATTCTGATTTATCCTGTGCACAACCATTGGTGACTGTGCCCTCAATTACATATTTTCAAAATATTCACTTGAAGTTTAATTCCATTGCAAAGTTTTGGTGGTAAGTGGAAAGTGAACAGCAAAATCCATTTTACCCCTTTTAAACTTCATACAAATTGCACTATTTCAATCTGCCTTGCAGTTTTTGTGTGTGAGAACTGAATGTTCGCACGCAACTTTTAACAGAATTCGAGCCCAGAACCTCCCGAAATGTAGACCTGAGCTACAAACAACTGCGTCACACAACGTTGAAATAATTCATGAAAGCAAATTTAATGAAAAAATAAAATATTCATGTTATGGGCTCATAGAGGTTGTACAACACCACGTCTCGAAAGGTTACTGTAGAGTGAAACGCCTGTATAATTTATTTCTCGCTGTTCGTTCTTGCTTTTCGGATCATCTGTCTTGAAAGGTTACAAAAATTTTTGTTGTTAATAATCAAGTTACCTTATAAAGTAAAAAAAAATTACATATATTTTTTTAAATACTTACGTAAACATCACTCTGAAGCGAACAACACCTCAATATCTCAGCTAGTAGATGTCGTGGGTTGATGGTAAACAAATTTAGTGCTTTTTAACACTTTTGGGTGTCGAATTTCGAAATATTTTAATTTCACATCTTAGGCATTTGTATAAGTATCCAACTGAAGTGCAAATCACGACGGTATTCCGTTCATTCGAATCAAAATCAGGACACGGGGTACATTTGTATCACGAAAATAAAACTTGAAGAGGGTGAAATAGGGGATGAAAGTTTGTATAGGTCTACCAGCTGATTCCCGCACCATAAAAATCGGTACACATATATATCTGAAGACGGAGAATATTTTCGCGATATCTAATCTTCGATAACTCCACTAGATGATGCTGCAATAGGAGGGCTGCAGATGCCAGGAACATAAAGAGGTCTGACTTAGAAGGCGTCAACGCAAGTGTGACGATGAGGAACCGAGGCAAACTATGCCAACTTCCCAAGTGGTTCACATGTGGCATCTTTTCATGGGACGAATTTTCCGTAAACAAAGTCACGGATACTTTATTTATTTTTTTTTAATAATCTTTGACACTTATTTAAGAACATCAACGCGAGCGAAGGCGCTGGTAAAATGCAGTAAATAAATAGTTTTAAGTTTGAAAGGAAGATTGTTAGAAAGTCTTCTTCCATTGCTCTGAACAAGTTATCAAGGTACTACTTGTACTGGTATAAGTCACTCCACGTATTATTCCAGGTTCTGCAGTGGTACAAGACTCATGATGTCTTCACTTGGCTCTAGGTACTCTCAGAACATTCGTACTTTTTCACTATGTTTAACGCATATTTTTGAGCTCCTTTCTTCCATCAGGGGCATAATTTCAGGTTTTTATGGGGGGGGGGGCAAGATTTTGTTTTCCAGCGACAGTGACCTTGTTGCATCTTTTTTATTAATTAAACATGTATAAATTAGATACTTTAATAATAAAACTTCATTTTTATGTGCTTAAGTTAGCATTATTAAAATTTAAAAATACAAAAAATATATTTATACACATAAAATTCTAAAACCAGGGGGGAGAATCCCCCCCCCCCTGTGGCCCCAAATGACGTCCCTGTCTTCCATATAATTATTTTTTAATCTTCTTTCCGAAGGTAAAGAATTGTTTTTGATGTCACTTTCCTGTCTGTGTGTGAGTGTGTATTTGATAGTTACGAGCTGAAGTAAGATAGGTATACGTCACATGACCATGTTTTGTCGATCCCTAGGTTACGTCTAAACACCAGTAAACATCGGGATTTTAAGATAGCCGAAATAAAGAAAAGCCTACATATTTTATTCATTTGTTAAATATTTGACTAAATACGAGGTCAGCAAAAAATTTGCACACCTTAGTGAATTTTTATTGTGTTGAATATTCTTTTCGTGCTTGTTTCTTCAATATTTTTAAACAACGTGCGTTGAATTCCTTTCGTTGTGATTTTTGTCATGTCTACTGTTTGCAGGTTTTTTTCCGCGATTATTGGCAAATTTAGTCTGCTTATAACAGCTTACCTTGTTCTCGAGAAGATAACTAGGAGTTGATAGAAAAGTCGAGCTCGTGACTTACTGTAAATAGAGTTAAAACATCGTAATAAAATTTTATTCTCTAGCTCTAACGACTCACTTCTTTCTGAACAAACACATAATGTTTCACGTGTTTTCTTCGATATTTTGAACGCGATGCGTACACTTTTGTTTTGATTATGTATGTTTACTAGCTACATAAACTCAGTTACACTATTTAAAATAATAAATTTACACACCATTCCTACCAGTCATTTTTTGCGCTCCAGCTTTTATTGGCGTCGATATAGCTGATTGCTATTGGTCAGATGTTTCAGTAAAGTCGCAATTTATACGATTTTCTTCACGTTGGATAAGTTTTAATCAAAGTATTTCTCTGGTTTGTATTGTGTAGGTACATATGAAACAGGTTGAGTCAGGTCTGAGTGTGTAAATTTTGTTAACATTCATCTGTAAATACAAAATCAAAACTATTTGTTAATAGGCGATGAAACTCAGAATACTGTTTTAAACAATAAAATATCAAACATTTTTCAAAAAAGAATGCTGATTTCAAGGTCAATTTTCTGGGTAGCATTAGGTCTACTTCCACTAAATCCAATTACAAGACCAATTGAAAAAAAAAAATATGATAAACTTAACACGCTGTATAGTATACGAAACTGCCATCGTAAATGCCATAAATAAAAATCTGCTAAGATCTTGAGTTGACTAGGAAATAAGTGGTAGGTATTTGGACAACTACAAACTGCAATTAAATAGTGTTAATGAAAAGGAAGCCAATCAACAAAACATTTTTTATGCTAGTCGTATAACTTAAAATGAAAACAGAAGAGCAAATACATCACGATTTTTGTAGATATACCGAGAATCGGGATTAATTGGTGACAGCTGATGTGCCACTTTAAAATATTGTTTTGTGGTAGTTCAGTACAAAACTTTTAATTTTAAATGAATAGTTTCAATAAATGTGTATATATAATTTAACACTCAAATCTAGTTACCTATTTATTGTTTTACTCAAATAACATAAAACTATAACATTTTGAGTGTTACAAAGCAGCTCCGGTTTACGGTAAGGTATAAATACGCAAAGAAAACTTCGACCACAAGATTGGCCTTGTTTCGCACAACTCATTCCGATTTCACTTCGAAAATGCTTTTACTGAATTAACCGAGACCATGATCTTACTTTGTGAAGAAAGCAATCAGCACTCGACAAGTCACATCCGCTGGTAGAGCATATAAAGTTAATAATTGTGTTTCGACAACAGTTAAACGTGGCGTAAGTTAGGTAATCAAGTGTATTATTTTGGAAATAGAAAATAGTGATGCAAGTGAAAAGTAAGGCGCCTGTGCTTTTAGCTGATAGTTAAGGGCTTAAAGTTGGCCAAGGACCCTGAATTTCACACTTGTTAAAAGCGCATTTATGCACGTTATCATTTTGTGTGTGGGTTAGTTAAGGAGTGCAATATAATTATCAAGTATAACCTACATGCCTACCAAAGACATGAACTGCTATAAGTCGTTCAGAAATAAAGGAGCACTTTTGAAGCTGTAGTTAATTTTTTTTTTCATTTTATTTTTAGTTTCCTACCGCTTTTTAATACGAAGAAATCACTCTTAAGTAACGATCAAAGTGTATATATTGTTTTGCACTCGGTAGTTAACATATAATAACCAAATAAATTTAATTTTTATTCATTGTTCTAGACAAGGTTGTCGTCAAAAGTGCCAACTTTATCGTGAACCACTTGTAATAGTTTAAATATGCTGAATACATTTCCCACCAGAGAAGATATGTATCACTTTCTCTCGAATTCAGTGAAATATATTTTCAGGACATCAACTCCCGCGTTTAGACAGTGTTGACTCCATAAACATACATCTGTCTATCACCCTAGTAAATAGATGCATGAAGTCATGCCAACGTTGCTGCTGGTGGACCAAAATTTACTTGCCGTACAAAATTTTCGATTAAATTTGAACGGTGCGTGGCGGTAATGTAATTTTTCTGTCATCCTCGCCGCCACACTTCATTCGGTGTGTTGAAATAATTTTTAATGTCTATCTGTTTCTAACAAATTACACTTCAAATGTGCGAAGGTTGCAGCAGCTACACTGAAGAAGTCTTCCATTCTGGATGTTTGTGCCAGTAAGTACATTTTTCTTAAAAACTACCCATTGCAAAATAGTTGAGTCGCAAATAAATGATAAGCTTGGTGGAAACGGGGGGAGTGTCAACACTGGTAAAATTCTCAGAAACAAGCAATACCATTTTATTTATGTAGTATTAATTCAAATTATTTGATAACCTTCTAAGTGCTTGGAATATGTTCCTAATATAAGTACGCAAATCGTCAAGAATTATAAGTTACAGGAAGTGTTATTATTTTTTGCTCATAATTTAACAAATGTGGATATCTCCATCTTCCACGAAGGCTATCATTATTTTTGTTTAAAGTAAATATTTGGATGTATCGTAAGAGAGTCTGATGGTAATTGCTTGCGTAATTTTGTATTTCAAACCTGCCAACCGTTTTCTTACTATTTCCTAGCCGCAAAATGTGTATTTTTGTCATTTTATGTCAATTTAAATAAAGAGGACTAATTATTTGGATGAATATTAACTCACTCATGCATGTATTTAAAAGAGCAGCGTTGATGAAATTTTAATTTCAACTGAAATTATTAAGATGCACTCACGCCTGAGTGGTAGGACTGACGGCATTTTAGGCCGTTTCTGAATCATTTCCTGGAGAATCCTTCGCTCTCTCGCATCCCTGAAAAGTGCTTCATGAAGGGTGCGGCCATTTTTCATTCGTCTTCTAATCCTACCGAAGATCCAAGATACATATTTATTACAAATTCGGGACTTAATAGGAAAGTAAAATCAGTCAGTTGAACATTTTATTACCCGATTGATTTCCAGGCACCGGAAGTAATTTCCCTTAATTTCCAGGTTTTCCCCGACCACTTTCAAATTCTCTGACTTTTCCAAGTTTTTCCTGTTTTCCAAGGCTGTAGGGCAGCAACCCTGGTTAGTGGCGTTTCTGAGGGAAAAAGTCAAAACTTTATATTCGTATGAAACATTGTTATACTTCATTAAAAATAAGTTTGGTAAAATTTTGCAGCTACTTATGGGCAATCATTTTTATTAATATTTTGTGATTTGCGTCACAATGTAAGACAAACTTTGCAGTATAAATGGTGAAGTGAACATTTCTGGCTAATTTTAGAATTAAGAATGCCCTGCATTTTGCCACAAATCACAAAATATATGTAAAAAAAAAAAAATATTGTCCATAAGTAGTTGTCAAATTTTACATAACTTATATGAAGCAGAGTACAGTTTTGTAGACGTTACTTTAGAGTACATTATCTTCTTACAAAAAATTTTTTTTAGCTCAACCAGTTTTCCTACAATGGCATTTCAAAGTCAAAATTTGCATTTTGTAGTTCATACACCCTTCCGAAAACCAATCAACATAATGAAACGAAATAATTCACAGTAAAAATACAATTCGCTGGCTAGGGCTTTAAGTGTATTAAAACCCAATACAATGTATTGTTGCAAGTTTGAGACAAAACTTTATATGTGGGCAGTTCCCATGAGTTCTTTTGGGATAGAAGTCTTATAATTATAATTAAAAGAGTTGACTTAAGTTTTTGATTTACTAGCTCACAAAACTTACAAAAACACAAAACAGCAATCAACTATAACTTTCACAACACAATTAGATATGCACACAATTACTTCTGTTTCACAGACACGTTAATTAACTTTCACAATTTAAGCACAACAAATGTCTACCATCAATTAAGTAAACACTACAAATCACAATAAAATTCAGACATATATCCAATCAACAGTCTCTCAAATAGTGACAGTGTACAACCTTAATAGTCCGCAGTGGTGATGAATTGTTGTGTGCTGCGCAGCACCCCGAGTGCACCGCTGTCCTCACTCTTGAGGTCTTCGGTTCGACTCCCATCGCGCACCTCCTCTTCACGCGTCAGCCCGCCGCAGAAGTCCTCTTGTTTCGTCTAACACTGCTCCGAAGGTAGCCACCTGCCGCCTCACAGTAGACTCTGACGTCACCAAGATGTTTTCACCAGTCTATCACCACAAGCATAGCACCATCCTCTAGCGAACTCTCCTCAAATCTGTCGATTTGGCCCTCTTATACTCGGCGAAACAGTCAGGGATTTACCGTATTACAGGGGTATAAAAATGAATATTACCACATGTTTCGGACATGATTTGAGTCACGTAGGCCGCCCTCGTAGAGTTAAGACGCAGTTGGGACAGGTATCTATGATGTAGCTTCGGCGTGACTGCCATCACGTAGCCACTCAGCCTGTAATTCAGGGACTAGTCCACAAAGTGTTACGAAACAGCCGCCGACCACCGGCCTCCAGGTACATGGCACGCAACAATATTTTGGTTTTTAAAATAATTATCTTAAAGTAGCAAAACTACTTTAAATATTCAGAAATTAAAAAAAAAAAAAAAATACAAAACATTGTTGGAATGAGATTTATTTACGAAATCCCTAGCAAATGACACGCACTTTTACTCGGATTTTTTTTTTTTTTTTTTTTTTTTTTTTTTTTTTTTTTTTTTTTTTTTTTTTTTTTTTTTTTTTTTTTTTTTTTTTTTTTTTTATGTTTCAAGGTGTGTATTGGTTTTCGGGAGTGTATGAACACACATATTTTTAATTTGAAATGCCACTATGGGAAAACTGGCTGAGCTAATTTTTTTTTTGTTAGAGGATAATGTACTCCAAAGTAACGTGTATAAAACTAGCACTGTTTCATACATATGTTAAATTATGATTTTTACCTTATGGAACGCCCTTAAGTCTCTGTTTCAGTCGCCATATTTAATATTATTATTTTTCACTTTTGTGAAATTCCGAGAAAAAAATTTTTAAATCGGTAACTTAACCGCATATTTTATTTAGCTTGAGCTACAATACAAACATGGCAATGGAGCTAATAATGTATAGTTAGGTCGCATTCTGACGGGAAAATTTTGAATACAAAAAAATTTGCAACACAGATTGCGGCGTAATTATGTGTTAACGGCTAAATCGTAAGGTCTGTATTGTAGCGAAATGTAAATAGAAATTGAGGTATAATCGCATGTTTAAAATATTTGTTATTAGAATTCCAAAACAAGCAAAAAATAAATAAATAAATAAAATCAAATATGGCGACTGAAGCCGAGCCTTAATCGTATGAGTTCGGAAAGCACCCTACTATTTACCAAAACGGTACCACTTGGTCTGGAACGATATAATCCTCACTACGGCAGACTTTATAACAAGTACGATATGGTTATAACGGCGCCGGGAACTCGGCGATAGGTCGCGTAGATAGCAGCGGTGCACGAGAGCAAGGACCCAACCTGCAGTCCGCTGATCACGTGCACGGGGTCGCACGTGTGAACTCCGAGCCGGCCGGGGTCACGTTGCGGGAATTAGCCGAACTGTCACGGAAGTAACCGAG
This sequence comes from Medauroidea extradentata, assembly GCA_003012365.1. Classification (NCBI taxonomy): domain Eukaryota; kingdom Metazoa; phylum Arthropoda; class Insecta; order Phasmatodea; family Phasmatidae; genus Medauroidea; species Medauroidea extradentata. The sequence goes on from PNEQ01073664.1 coordinate 13,777, forward strand.
CGCCCGCTGTCGTCAACCAGAGGCGTTACATGACCGGATATTGCTCGTCCAAGGTTCAGTGAGCCCTCTTCGGTTTAGTTTTTTTTTTCCTTGTTCGAAATTAAAGCTCCGCTACAATAACGTTGATCATGATGATTTTTATTAATATTATCATTATAATTTGGTATTCAGACTGTCGGCATAGCATAGCATTTTGCATGGCCGTGCTTAAAATTAATTATACAAAATGGCCGTCTGGGGCTCTACGAGTCGTACATGATAACAATCCTAATGATATTAACAATAATGGTAAAATTAATAATAATAGTAATAATGGGCAGTCGGGGCGTACACAACTTTTTATTTAGAAAACGGGGAGGGGGGGGGAACCTTGTTTTGCATATTAACTTAATGAATGTTTATAGAAGAAATTACAGTTATACAAGTATGTTGCATAGAAAAAATATTTACATAATAACAATTAAAGTATATAAGTGAATAAAAATAAAGACTTAAATTTTCTTATCTAAAATAAATTTATTTTACAAATTAACATACAGACAAGTGTAGCTCCAGATAAAATTATGATTAACACAGGGGTGCCTACCTCCCTAAACCGCATGATGCACCCTACTTCATCTAACTATGCTGTAACAAAGTTTCTATGTCAAATTATATTGATGACACCGCGAGTTAAAAACCGGGAATTCAGGGATTCTCCCTGGGGAAAATTTTGATTCTTGAATGTAAAGCGTTGCTATTCAAGCACTTATTGGACCTAAACAAAGAAAATAGAGCAGTTAGAAATTGTAATATTTTTAAAGACATAAATTAGTTCCTTCGGGGAACAACTATAACTTCTTAAGGGGGATGAAGCGCCAAACAAGTGGATTTTCACAATTTCCGACATAACTTTTTCCCCTCGTTTATTATCGAAAATCAAGGTTCGACAATCCGGAAATGATACTTTTATACACCTTTTTACATTACTACATAGCCACAGACTGTCTTATTTTTGGATCACTGTTGGCAGATAAGAAAAAGAGACATGTTTTCTATCTGCCATCAGTGTTCCAGAATTAAGAAAGTCTGTGACTATGTATTAAAGTATGAAGGTGTACAAAAGTGTAATCTACGGATTGTCGGGACTTGATTTTCTATAATAAGCGAGGGGGGAAAAGTTATGTCGAAAATTGTGAAAATTTACTGCTTTGGCGCTCCATCCCTTTAAAGCATAAAAAACCGGCGGTGATTTGTAGGGGAGGGGCTGCAGCCCCTTCAGTCCTCCTCTCCCCTATTTGCGAACATCCCTGATACAGAATGATCTCCTGTGTATCGTAATAACAGATTCCAACAGACAGTCAGGAAACGTATACGGTTCTGTGAATAATTTAGCATTACTCGGTTATTTGGAGAGAATATATACACAAATGAATTTTGACCAATGTTCCGGTAGGTGCTAATTGTACAGAATAATAACGCCGAACATTTATTTCCTTTCTGGATATATAGGAACCCCGTATTTAACTTGTCAGTCCCACGAGCGTGCACCCTTGTGACGCAAAAAAACAACAACATAAATCTTAATCAAAGGCGGACTCCCGCGAATACTCGCGACTACGGGGCACTCGAGTCAACCTTGAACAAAATATGCGGACTTCGCAAATAGAGACGTGGCTCCAGGGCTAGTCCACCTCTCGTGACGGTCACAACTAGTCTCCACAAATAATCCGCGGACCCCGCGAATACCCGCGGCTAGGGGCACAATCACCCATCGTGGTGTCCGAACAGAGAGTTCCTAAATCAAATACGCAGACCCCGCGAATATCCGCGGCTTCTGGTACAACCACCTCTAGTGGTGTCCGCGGCAAGAGTCCCTAAACAAAACCTAACCGACGGACTCGCGACACTTGACCTAACCCCCCCCCTTTTTTTTTTTACTCCCAGCCAGGCTATTTAGGATAACTAATAATAAAGTTAATATAAAATTTCACTGCAGGGGATAAGCGAAACCACGCCCCATGCGCTGATCTACTTCTCGTCCCTTGAGCTTCGGTTCCCACACAAATTCAAGGCTGTGGACTAGCTCTCGTCCTACATTTACAACTTCCTATTTCCTTCTGCGTGAAGGGTTGAATGGCCGTGAAACAATTCAAAAACTTCTCTCAAACCCTTCGCCTATGGCCAGTGTGCAAAACTAAATTTAATATAAATTATATTAAACAAATTATTGCTATTGACACAGATTAAACACATGATTCTGAGCGGAATGAAATTTCAACGGACTCTTTACGATAATTCTATCACATTTTGCGGTATTTACATTGAACAGTAGGGCCTACATCTAATCAATATGAATGGCAAAGAGGCCTATTACAATTTCAAAGGCTGTTGTGATATACTAGCGTTTAACTTTCAAGCACAAGAACTCACCCCAGTAGACTGACAAACGTCCGTTGTGTTCGATGATTACGTACTCAGTCATAAGAACATGTTGCTGTGACTGAATAAGTGAACAGGGGGTATTGTTAACGTAAAATAGCGAATTTTAGTCTGGAGGCATGACATTTTACATTGATCCTAGCTTTCTAAACGTACTAACAAAATTGACAGACAACTGTACCCATACAGCACAGCGACATTGTGGCAACGTTGCTACAAAGTTTCGCCCAAAATAATCAACGTTGTCACAACGTTTCGTTACGTTGTAACAAAGTTGCCACAACGTTGCTACAACATCCAGATGTCACAAATCTGCAACGTTGCGTGGGGACGTTGCTACAACGTTGCGTGGGGACGTTGCTACAACGTTGCGTGGGGACGTTGCTACAATGTTGCGTGGGGACGTTGCTACAACGTTGCGTGGGGATGTTGCTACAACGTTGTGTGGGAACCTGCCTGCAATGTTGCAGGGGGACGTTGCTGCAACGTTCCTGCAACGTTGCAGGGAGATGTTCATATAACGTTGCAGGGAGACGTTGCTGCAACGTTTCAAGATGTCTTTGCTGAGAAGTCTTTGCTGCGAGTCTCTAGATGTCTTTGCTGCACATTTCCAGATGTCTTTACCGCACGTTTCCAAATGTCGTTGCTGCATCGTTTCTGGATGACTTTGCCACAAAGTCTTGGAATGATGTTGCAGTGTGTTTGAC